>JAUEJL010084879.1:0-14871 GCA_032274825.1 Drosophyllum lusitanicum
GGCGTGTGACCCAATAGGCTCGCGCTTCATTAGCAGTGATACTGGCATACGTGTGTCAGTGGGCAGATCTCCAACAGGAGTTGCTTGGTTGAGGCGATTGGGAGATGTTTTGTTTAATTGGCACACACATGAGATTAAATTCTGGCAGCAAGGTGAGTTGGTGCTGTTGAAGGGTATCAACTCACCCTTATTCGAGCAAACCTCATTACGAAATTGCCTTGATGGGCTATTAGTAAGCCTCTATGTCGACGGTAAGGGCTCTCCTAAGCTGGGCTCCATCGAGCAGAACCAATTAGATGAGCTGTTGGAGCAGTACTCGATTCTTTTCCAAAACCCACAAGGGCTGCCACCACCCAGGAAGATTGAGCATACGATTAATTTGTTAGAGGGACGGGCCGATCTGTGTCCGTCCCTACCGTTATCCACATGCTCAAAAGGATGAGATACAACGGCAGGTCAGCGAGATGCTCCAAACGGGCATAATCAGGATAAGCCAAAGTGCTTTTTCAAGCCTGGTAATCTTGGTAAAAAAAAAAGATGCTACTTGGAGGCTGTGTATTGACTATAGGGCTTTAAACAAAGCAACCATACCTGATAAATACCCAATTCCGGTCGTGGAGGAGCTCCTTGATGAATTACATGGTTCGAGGTACTTTTCCAAGATCGATCTTAAATCAGGATTCTACCAAGTCAGGGTGCGGGAATCGGACGTTGACAAAACAGCATTCCGCACACACGATGGCCACTACGAGTTCCTCGTTATGCCTTTTGGCTTAACGAACGCACCGGCCACTTTTCAAGCCCTCATGAATGAAATTTTCAGGCCCTTACTACGCAACGGGGTGCTCGTTTTCTTTGACGACATCCTAGTATATAGCCCTACTTGGAATCACCACATTCAGCTTCTGATTGATGTCTTACAGCTCCTAAAAGAGCACGAGTTAGTCGTAAACCGAAAGAAGAGTCATTTTGGTATCCAATCAGTGGAGTACTTGGGTCACATCATTGATGGGAAAGGAGTTTCGATGGATCCGGCTAAGATTCAATCGATCATGGATTGGCCAGCACCCTCCAATGTTAAGGGAGTTCGTGGGTTTTTAGGGCTTACGGGATACTACCGCAAATTTATTAAGGGGTATGGGAAGATAGCTCAGCCCCTCACCGAGTTGACCAAGAAGAATAACTTTTGTTGGGGGCCAAGGGCCCAAGAAGCTTTTGACCAGCTGAAACATTGTATGACCAGTGCGCCTGTACTAGCCCTTCCTGACTTCACTAAGCCATTTGAAATCGAGTGTGATGCTTCTGGAAGAGGTATTGGAGCTGTTTTAATGCAAAACAGGCAACCAATTTCGTATTACAGCAAAGCTTTGGCTGACAAAACGTTAGCTAAATCAGCCTACGAAAAGGAGATCATGGCATTGGCCCTCTCAATACAACATTGGCGACTGTATCTTTTGGGAAGGCCATTTACTGTTTTTACAGATCAAAAAAGTCTGAAACATTTACTTGAACAGCGAATTACAACTACTGATCAACAAAATTGGTTGGCTAAATTGATGGGGTATCATTTTTCTATATTGTACAAGCCAGGGAAAGAAAATAGAGCTGCTGATTCACTTTCTCGAATTCATGAAGGGTCCGAGCTGCTCACTATGGTGACTTACCCTCAATGGTTGGATGGGGGGAATTTATTGGAGGGTTACGAATAAGACGATTGATTGCAAAAACTGATCAAGGACCTTACGGATCAGCCTTTATCCCACCCAAAATTCTCCCTAATCAACGGAAAAGTGTACTATAAGAACAAATTGGTCATTCCTACCTTGTCTCCTTGGATACCAAAATTGTTAACTGAATTTCATTGCAGTCCTAGTGGGGGGCACTCCAGGTTTTTTCGAACTTATAAAAAATTGGCTGCCCACATCTACTGGTTCGGTATGACTAAATCAGTCAAAGATTTCGTTCGCCAATGCGAAATCTGTCAACGATATAAGTCCTCATCTCTTGCCCCGGGAGGCCTCTTACAACCTCTTCCCATCCCTTCAGCTATTTGGGACGATATTTCCTTAGATTTCATCACTGGGCTTCCCAAATCCAAGGGTTATGAGGCTATCCTAGTTGTTGTGGACCATCTATCCAAGTATTGCCACTTCATTCCCCTCAAACACCCGTACTCAGCTCGTTCCCTAGCCGAGGTCTTTTTGAGGGAGATTATCCGCCTCCATGGAATTCCGAAATCTATCCTTAGTGACTGGGATCCATTGTTTCTCAGTAAGTTTTGGCAGGAAATTTTTACCATGCAGGGCAGCCAGCTTAAATTTAGTTCTGCATACCATCCTGAAACGGATGGCCAAACGGAAGTGGTCAACCGAAGTCTAGAAACGTATTTGAGATGTTTTGCTGCTGACCAACCCAATTCGTGGTCTTATTGGCTCCCTTGGGCAGAATTTTGGCATAATACTACTTATCACGTATCTACCAATACCACTCCCTTCGCCCTCGTGTATGGCCGCCCTCCTCCTACGCTTTTTCGCTATATACCGGGAGAAATTCAATGTGAAGCAGTGCAACAAGAACTCCAGGACCGAGATGAAGCCATAAAACAGTTAAAGTACCATCTGGCAAGAGCTCAGTCTCAAATGAAATCATCTGCCGATAAACACCGTAGAGATGTTACTTATGAGGTGGGAGAATGGGTGTTTCTGAAGTTAAGGCCTCATCGACAGCAGTCGGTGATTCGAAGGATCAATCAGAAGCTTGCAGCCAGATTTTATGGGCCCTTTCTTATTATTGCCAAAGTAGGACCGGTTGCGTACAAGCTCCAACTACCTGAGTCTGCCCGAATCCACCCGGTATTCCATGTATCACTCCTAAAAAAAGCTGTGGGAACATCTCCAGTCGAGCCAGAATTACCAACGGGATTAATTACTGATCCCGCTCATACACGCTTCCCGGTTAAGTGTTTATCTACCCGAAAGATCAACCGTCAAGGTCACCACGTGGAACAGTGGTTAGTTTAATGGGATCCCAACTCAACTGAAGACTCAACATGGGAAGATGCCTTTGACATTCAATCTCAATTTCCCTCCTTCCAGCTTGAGGACAAGCCGGTTTCTCAAGAGGTGGCCATTGATAGGGAATCTGCTACTGGGCTTATTGAACTGGATCAGCCCAGCAGGCCCAGTTCGTGGATTGTTTATAGAAGGAGGGGAAAGCCACGTGTAGGGCTGTTGTGATGGCAGGTTGTTATTCTGTTGCAGAGAGAGAGAGTAATCTAATTAAAATATTTATAGGTCACAAAAAGGGGGATGTCATTGAGTTTTCTTTTTTCTGTTTATTGTATCGGCTCTCTGAGCTTGGGCAGGAAGTCTCTCATGGAGCTTCTCTGATTTTCCTTTCTTATTTCAATACAATCCAGCCTTCTTCTACATTGCTTTGCTTTTCCTGTTCTTATCAAGCCCGTTTGGCTGAAAGTATTTTTTTATGTTCGATTATTTAGAAAACGAATGTAGAAGATTAAGCTTTTTTGTTCGTTTAATTAAATAAGTGAACACAAACACGCATTTATGAATATTTGATTATCCATTCGTTTATGTTTGTTTAGTTGAATAAATTACTTTAAGCCCATATTTACGTTTGTATTATTATTTTTGTTTGAAAATGTTCGGACAAGTGATCGTTCGGCTCTTGGATATTCACGAGATTTTCTTTCCATTGATTACAATATCATGGAAGTAATCCAATGGACTGTCAAAAAGACCATGTCTCGTAGGCTACTTAAAGCCATAAAGATGATTCTGGAATTTGCATACCAATCCCGACTATGTTGGAGCAAAGAACCACGACGTTGCTTCTTGTATACCGCGGAAGTCATTTTTGACATGAAGTTGATAAAACGACCAATTGTCAATAATTGCGATAGGCAACTTGTATTCTAGTCATTTTGCCAAACAATAGAAAATGTATCAATATGATTGAGGGTAGTGTTAGGAACAATCACACACAAAAACAAACCGGAAAACAGGAAGTATAAAAAACACGAGAGAATTTACGTGGTTCGGTCAATATTGCTATCAACCTACATCCACGGGAGCAACTAGGGTTATCTTTTTATTGAGGTGCTACAACGTTTACAAGTACAAATGAGATCAATTTATAGGGAAAACATAATTAGGGAAACCATCTAATTATGTAAACTAGATCAACTTAATTATAGAAGCTAGATCATCTAATTTTGGAAACGAGATCTGGGCAATAAAGCTAGGGCCGGCCAAACCCTACTGCTTCTCCTTTCTCTTCTCGGCTTAGCTAAGTGGGCCGAAGCCTACATCCCGACAATCTCCCACTTGGAGGCTTCGAAACACGATCACATGCACTCCTTTGTACTCTGTACTTCTGTAAACACCAACTGATCTTTCTTTAGCTCCCCCTAGTTGCCGCCTGCCTTCTCATCACTATTCCCGAAGGCCGGTTGAAGAACTTCAGCTTATCTAGTGTCACAGACTCGGTGAACATATCTGCTAGATTCTTTGCACCTGAGATGTTCTTCAAGTTCATAGTACCGTCACTGATCAACCCTCTCACGAAGTGATACCTTATCTTGATGTGCTTTGTTTTCCCATGATAACCAGGATTCTTTGCAAGTTTCACTGCACTCTCGTTATCACAGTATAATGAGTAATCAGCCTCCTCTTTGTCTAGCTTTTCAAGAAACATCTTCAACCAAACTAGCTCTTTACTGGCTTTATCAACTGTCATGTTTTCAGCTTCTGTGGTTGATAAAGTCACAATTTTCTAAAGCCTGGACATCCAACTAACTGCTGTTCCTCCCATTGTAAAAATGTAGCCGGTAGTGCTTTTAAATGTCTTCTTACATCCACCTAAATCAGCATGGGGGTACCCCCCGAGAATTGCATTTTTACCCCAAAAACATAATTGCAATTTAGATGTTTCCTTCAAATACCTGCGTAACCATTTGATTGCTTCCCAATATTCTCTCCCCGGATTTGACATAAAACGGCTAATAACCCCAACGGCATGAGCAATGTTTGGTCTCGTGCAAACCATAACATACATGATGCTACCAACAGCAAATGCATAAGGAATGTTAGCCATATCTGCCTTTTCTTCTTCTATACTTGGGAGACTGATCTTTGGTAAGCTTGAAATGACTTCCCAAAGGCGTGTTTCTGGGTTTCGTCTTTTTATCATTCATCTTAAATCTCTCTAACACTTTCCCGATGTATTTCTCCTGAGATAGTGTCAAGGAGCCATCTTTCTTGTTTCTGTGATGCTCATCCCGAGTATTTGTTTGGCTAGACCCAAGTCTTTCATCTCAAATTCTTCGGACATGTATTTCTTTAACTTGCTGATTTCCTTCATATCAGAACCCGCAATCAACATATCATCTACATAGAGAAGTAGAATGATATAGGAGCCCTTGAATTTCTTCTCATAACAAGGTCCATCTCACATTTTCTGTACAAGATTCTCTCCATGAAGTCATCAAACTTCAGGCACCACTGCATGGGTGCTTGTTTTAGACCATACAAGCTCCTTTTCAGTTTGCAGACCTAGTCTTCTTTACCAACAACTTGAAACCTTCCCCTCAGGTTGTGCCATGTAATTATCCTCATCAAGGTCACCGTGTAGAAATGCTGTCTTAACATCTAATTGCTCTAGATGTAAGCCCTCTGCAGCTACAATGCTCAAGACCAATCTGATGGTAGTCATTTTCACCACCGGAGAGAATCTCATTATAATCGATCCCCTTTTTCTGTTGAAACCCCTTGACAACTAAACGGGCTTTGAACCGTTTAGACCCATCATGCCCTTCCTTGATTCTGAATACCCATTTATTTTGTAGGGCCCTTTTATTTGGCAGAAGCTTGGTTAAGACCCATGTTTTGTTCTTGTTTAAAGAGCCCATTTCTTCTTCAATTGCTCCCAGTGAGACGAATCTTTCTGCATAACTGCTTCAGAGTAACTTTATGATTCACCATTTTCAGTTAAAAGAAGATAATTGACTGATGGATCATATTTTCCTGGAGCCTTAGTAACTTTGGTAGATCTCCTGACCCGGTGGGATTCAACTAGTTGAGGCTGTACCGGAGGAGATGGTTCTTCTTCATCCTCTTTACTACTGAGAGTGTCTTCCTGATCATCTTGAGACTCGTCACTATTGGTTAATTCATGTTGAATATCAGCCTCAGTACTCCCTATATTCTAAGTATCCACCGACCCTCTGGTTCTAAAGTCATCATCTTCAAACTCAACTCATTCATTCTAATCCTTTAAGTTTGTTGTGCTCCTGTCTTTATAAAGCTCAGCCTCGTTGAAAGTTGCATGTTTACTTCTGACTACCTTTTTGCTTTCTGTTAGAATTAATAGGCCTAATTAGTATGGGATATTGTACAGTCAGAATAGGCTTTACGTTTCCTCTTCCAGTCTTTTGGTTTTCCCTTTTGTGTATATATATATCCTCATTGTATCTTGTAATTGATATGAAATATATTCAGTTTACAGCATCACTCTCTCTGTTAACACTTTCAAAATCCCAAAGCCTGTAGCCCATACTATCTGACCTTTTTAAACATTACTCAAAGGAGCTCCTATTTTACAGGCTTATCTTTTTTCAAGCCTCCATAAGCTCCCTCGCCTCCACGTCAAACATACCCTATGTTCCAGAATTACTTAAATATCTCCTCTTTGCCAACTTTTATCTGTAATGATCTCCTTATGCTCCGAAGTTTGATTCATAAAATCAATAGCTTTGATTTTGATTCACAAGATTCCATATAGTTTTTGGGCTTGCAATACCTGGAATACCAATTACGGTGTTCATTTGTTGGTATATAAATTACTTTTGGATATTCTATACATGTCCAAAAAAAATAACAAAAATGCGGCATTTGACTTTATGCATAATTTATTAAATTTTTCTGACTTATAATCAAATACCTAATTCAATAAAGCCTCAAATAGTTATTTTTTGGTTTTGAATTTTGCAGCTAAAATATAACATTTTAACCATTTGACTTCTATATGCAGTTAATCAGAATTGAAGAAGAGCTTGGCGATCAAGCAAGTTATGTTGGTGATGAGTGGAGGAATTCGTGATCAATTTTTTATTGTTATATTTTGTTTCCTGTTAGAACAAAGAAAGGGAAAAAAATTCGAGTTTTCGTCATTTTACATTGCAGAAGGTTTGTTTTGGTACCAATTTTATTCGAAATATACAAGAGAGATTGTGAGTTAAATTTAGGAGTCATAGTTGTATGTGAAAATATGGGAGATGCAGACAGTTTGATGGTAACAACATTCAGAAATCAACATTTATCATTTCTTGCAAAGCTATAACTTTTGCATGAGGCTGATCTTGAGCCGCCATCCAAGCACGCAGACCTTTTTGGTGTACCCTAACAAATCCGTGGGAATCGAATCTGCTCGTCGTTGAAAGCTACCCAAGAATGACATGAACTATTAGAGTTCATAATATCTAGTGTTGGACGACCTATCTGGAGACCGTGGAAGTTTGGAACGGCTAATGAGATTCATCTGATTCGAGTTTAGGGTACTCGGTGTCGGTTGTGAAATTATATTTGTATAAACATGCCATTCATAATAGTAGATTACATGGTGTTGGTTATCAGTTGTGAAACGATATTTGTATACATTGTGAACCTATTTTCG
This sequence comes from Drosophyllum lusitanicum, assembly GCA_032274825.1. Lineage (NCBI taxonomy): Eukaryota > Viridiplantae > Streptophyta > Magnoliopsida > Caryophyllales > Drosophyllaceae > Drosophyllum > Drosophyllum lusitanicum. The sequence continues at coordinate 7,693 of JAUEJL010084879.1, forward strand.
TATAAAGATGGATGGATTCAAGAGTTTAGAGGAAAAGACTAAATTAAATTTGCGAATGGGAATCCGAGATATAATCCAATTTTGGTCCTTGTAGCTTGGTTAATTTTTTTTATTTATTGTAAACTTACATACGTCCTAAATCTACGCTTTGTCTCAAGTAAGACTTAAACCACAACCTCAAAAGCGAGAAACACGTTACACATTTTAGTACCTTTAGGCTAAAAATATTTTGTTAAAATTATAGATTTGCCTTTTGAGTTGTAAGTCTTGTTTTTTACACGGATGGTCTTTTCTAAACTAGTATGAACCGGTATCTAATTTACTAGTTATTTTTTAAATTTTATTTGATTTTAAATATTGAATAATATTTAATTTTAAAAAATAGAAAAATAACAAACCTCTCTTCCTTATTAACTCTTATCTCTCAAAACACACGCACACAATCATACACACACACACACAAACACACACACATTCCTTTCTCTCTCTATGCCGAAACTTGATACTTTGATTGCATTACCACAATTACAAATCTTTATCGCCACCACCGATATAAATCTTCTAATTGGTGTTCTAAAATTTTTGATTCCATGTCTTCCTCAAATCTCACATTTTACAATCTCTAAATCTATGTTTTAAAGATTTTTGAATCAATTTCTACAAAAAAATTCAAGGTTTGCTATGAAAACCACCTCATTTCTCTTTGCAATTTCTTTAATCAATTGCACTCAAGATGTGGTTGTTGATTTTCAATTTCTGTAATCACTTGCACTCATGGCTGTATGGCAGTGGTGAGTGGTGATCTGGCCACGAGATGTGACGCAATTGGGACGGTGGTTTGACAGAAAGCTTCTATTTCTATTGGACCTTTTGTTGGTCAAATGCATGGATTTTGTTTTAGTGAGGGACTTCAAATGCTCTCTTTTGGGTGCTATACTCAAAAGAACATGGCTCTCCTTACTCTCTGTGGGCCATACTTGATACTAGAAAAATACACATTCTTACATACACTAAGAAAGGTTCTTCTTGAGTGTTCTTGAGTATATGGTGATAGAGGAGATCAATTACTTCTTGTTCCAATGTGAGTTCAAGAGTTGGAAGCTCCATGAAGGCTTGCTAGCACTTATCATACCAACTCGCGATGGACTTTCGGTGGATTTATTCATCCCTACACATTACTTGAGGCTATAATTCTCTTCCCTCTCCTTTTTGTTGCATTGCTTTCATTGTATAGTAGTTCCATTGGTGGGATTTTAATGGCACCATTTGAACACGAATTTGTTTTTGAAAATCATGTTTCTTTGCTTTCGTTATACTAGTTAGGGGCTATAGAATGCTAACAATGGCATCAGTGCAATCTTTAAATGGTATTGCACCTTGGTCGCTTAAAAACCGAAATGTTAAATTCTACGGTCCGTTCAGTAGACTGTCATAGGAGTGTCACGGATCGTGATACTATGATGTGTCATAGCATGGATATGGGGTGACAGGCCGTGACAAGGTTTTGTTGGTCATGCTATGGGTTGTGACCCGGTCGTGATGGGCTTGTGACTAGTCTTTTGTCCTTTAAAGAAAAATAATTGTGGTATTGGCTTTTTGGTTGTTTCTAGAATTTTATCAAGAATCTATTTTTATGTTTGGAAAAGATCCAGAGTGTTTTGATAACAAACTTGTATGCATGTTATGATTTTTGCATGAAATGCATACATGCATACAATTGTGGTGTGTTTATATGAATATGGATATCAAACTTAGTATTAGAAATCGTAAGGCATATGCATGTTATGATTTTGGCATGAAATGCATACATGATCCTTACCAAAATCCATTTTACATGATTTGTGTGGCATGCCATGCTTTAGTTGCTTTCATAGTTGTATGAGTAGCTAGAGTTGGTAACCAATATGCCTTAGACATATGTGTTGGGATGTTTGGTCGTGTTGTGATTGTGTTCATTCATTTAGTGACTTTAAGTCATGTTGGTCTGTAATAATTAATTTAATTCAGTTTGTAATAATTATTGCAGCTTGCATGCTATTGTATTTCCTTTGTACTTATACTAGAAGTTAGGATTTATCATGGCTTGCATGCCATTTCCCCTTTCATACATACTTGTAAATTTGGAAGACAGAAGACAACCATCGGGAGTCACCGCGGTGATGTCTTGGCTAGCATGAGTCCGGGAAGCTTAATGGAGGTGACAGACTTAGTGGGAGCACGTCGGTCATTAGGTGGTTGTCCCTAGTTGATATTGTTTTTTCTGTTTTGGCTCACGGGAAAATGCATAGGATTTTTTGGGCATGGTTACCAGCTATTTGTTTGTATATGCATGGTTGTGATTCTATTTCTCTATGCATGGTTGTTTAGGATTTCTTCACCTGCTAAATACTCATGTGCGTTCACGATTAACTAAATAAAATATAAATTTGGTATTATATTGAAGTGAAAATTGGTTTGATCACTTAAGTTGTTAATAAAGACAAATGGTTTTGTAAACCGGAAAACAAAAGCCCATTTTTTGAAACTTAAATATGACACAATCATAAGACGACACCACCTGAATCTAGTGAAGCTTAGATGATTGTCGATCTCTAGCTGAATCATTCCTCGTGAAACTCTGTGGAAGGTGAGGGTGGTAACACGCAAGGTTGATTGTTGAGCTCTAGCCGAGTCAATCATTGGACAAGAGTACCACTGTGTATCTTGATGGAGTATTTACAATTTCAACTTCGTATTCTTAGATGATTGTCGAGCTCTACCGAGTTACCTAAGCGGATCGAGGAGGAATTGGTGTGGGAGGGATCAAACATTCCAATCAATCGATGGATGTCGTTAGATCCTGCAAGTGTCTAAGACTTGCAATAGGGATTACAATACCGTAAAATGGTTATTGGTCTAAACAGCTCCACTAAATGATCCCCGACGAACCCGTCATGTAGTAGAATGAAATATAGTTCTTAGCCCTTGTTAAATTTTTCTTAAAATATATTGGGTAATTATTTTAATTAGGACTAAGTAAAATGTGTACTCATACTTTTAATAAATGGTGAACAAAAACAAAACCAATTCGAACATTTCACTTCAATTGTTCCTAGAGAAGGAAAAACACATAAGAGTGAACTTTATTATCTGGCATCGGCAGTTGAGGATTATTCTCCACCATGAGTCAAAGTTACACATCCTTGAGGACACCTTTTTAGAGCCACCTGTCACCATGTTATCGACTATGAGCTCAGAGTTGCAAAAATAGTTTGAGTGATTTAGTGCGTATGAAATGATAATACTAAAGGACCTATTCCAACAATAGGTTATACAGGAGGTCTATGAATGTGTAAAAGCCCTTGCGGTGTCGGATGCCAGAAGGAGGGAATGTGAGTGTCCACGTCCTTAGGATGAAGGCGTATGTGGACCAAATGGAGAGGCTTGGATTCCCCATTGGAAAGGAGCTCGTGGTTGATATTATCCTACAGTCCTTTCCCACATGTATGATCAATTTGTTATGAACTATCATACGCATGGAATTAAGAAATCCCTAATAGAACTACATGGAATGCTAAAGACCACCGGGACTAACATGGCCAAGCAAAAACCTGTCTCATCCGGTACCATCATGGATTCAAAGGAACAAGAGAGAAGGAAGAAGATATCGACCTTGAAAGGGAAAGTTGGTGTTCCCAAGCCTATACTAATCTCGGAGTCCGAGGGTATGTAGTGTGTGCGTCAAGATAAGACTCCGCAGGAGGTGATTTGCTACTTTTGCAACCTCCACACCTGTCCTAAATTCCTGGAGGAGTTAAAAATGATGAACAAAAAGATAGTTATCTACTCATCTTCAAGTACATTTATTATTAAACTCTCTTGCTCTTTTACTTCTAAGTGGCTGTGTTGTAACACCGGTTATGGTACTTATGTTTGTTGCGAAGTTGCTTTGTTGCAAAGTGTAGGTTTATAAAAGAAGTACGCGGATGAGGAAGAAGATATGGACCTCAATCGGGAAAGAAGAAGGTTGTTCCTTTTGAGAGAATTAGGAGTGTAGATCTCATCTTTCCTTCCGGATTATCTATTACTTTATTAGATGTATGTTATTCACCCTATGTAACAAACTACACTATATATGGTTTATGCATTTGTTGACGACAGATATTACTTTTAATTTAGTTATGGAAATATTTCATATTTTCAAGCTGGTAATTATTATATAAAAGTTTATCCATCTTAGGACATTTATGATATAAGCCTTTTTTTTATAGTAATAGAACAATCATGAATGTTAATCCTGAATCCAAAAATGGTTTGGATAAGTTATCTTATGGCATAGTTGACATATCCATAAAAACAAGACGCACATCGCCAAGCTTCAAGTGGATAGGATCTTGGAATCATTTGAACTTGGGTTAAATGTTGAATGCGAATTTTTCTTAACAGGCTAGATGACTAAGAGACCCTTCACCGGAATTTGTGAGAGGTATCAAATCCTTGTTGGATAATGTTCACACTTTTGTGTATGGTCTGTTCAAGAAAGCCAAGAGGAATAACCAAGATACTACGTTCCCGTTTACCGTTCATAGTAGTAGGTAGGGGTATGTCTATTTGGTTAGACGTAAGTCTTAAACCTTGGGGTGTTCAAGACTTACCGAAACGAGATGTGTAATCTTTTGGGCAGAAGGATTAAGATACTTAGATCTAAGTAAAATACTGAGTACTTTAGTTCTAAATTCAGTGACCATTTTAAGAATTGTGGGATTATCTCACAATTTTTTTCTCTAGGATACATTGGTATATGATGCCGCCAAGCGGAGGAATTAGATATTATTAGATATAGTCCAATCTATGATTGGTCACATTTCAGTATCCCAAGCTTTTGGAGTACACATTAGAACTGGCGGGTTATGTCCTTAATTCCGAACCAACAAAGATGATCAAGAAAGCAACTTAGGGAAAGTGACTAGAAAGAGTTTCCTTGCTAATCTATCTCAAATTCAAGGGTTGTCTAGCCTACGCTAGACGTGAGGAGAAGGAACCTGGAATCTAGAGTTGTCAATCCATTAGGTATTCTGCTGGGCTATTGGATATTTGTTTTACAACCTTATGAGAGCAAGGTATTTGTTGCTTGAGAGACATTTTTACTTGAGTGAAAACCAATATCTAGGGACACCAGTGAGAGAAAGTAGACCTTAAATGGAGAACCTAATGTTGGCACTAGCACTCAATAAAAAATGATTGAAAATCAACATGGCAATGTTGGAGAACATGGCATAGAGCCATTATCTCTTAGAAGGACCGATAGAAGTCATTGAAAACAAAAGATATATGGGTTTCTCATATCTAAAGGAGGCAACTTGATGGTGGATCATGATGAGTCCACTACTTATTAGGAAGCTGTAGTGGTCTTAGAGTCCAGGTAGAAAAGAGGCAATGAAAATGAGATGCAATCCATGTTGAGTACCCAAGTATGGGACTTTTGATATGACCCTTAGGTGCAAACCCATTGGGTGTGTGTAGGTCTTTGAAGAAAAAACTGACATGGACAGGGATGTAGAGAACTTCAGACCGATGGCAAAGGGTTATGTGGTGTTTAATCATGAAGAAACCTCTTCCCAATGGCTATGTTGAAATTAATCTAGATACTTCGATTGTTGCTACCTTTTCATGGCTGTGAAAATATGGCGCATGGATGTAAAGACCGCTATCGTTATTTATCAAATGATGTTCTCACAACATTATCTGGGGTCTTATACATCCGGAGTATTGTCATAGAGTCTACAAGCTGAAAGAAGTCCACTTATAGATTTGATCAGGCGTTTGAAGATAGGAATATTTGCTTTATTGAGAAAAAAAATGTGTTTTCAATGAGTAGAGGTGAAAGGTATATGTATGTTAGGGCCAGTAGGAGCATTGTTGTATTCCTAAATGTGTGATTTGCACTAATCATAAGACTCATTATGTGTTTACACAGAAAGAGTTGAATATGCGGCAGAGAAGGTGGTTGGAATTGATCAAAGACTATGATTGCGAAATTCGATATCACCCTGGAAAAGCTAATGTAGTAGCAGATACGTTGTGCCGCAAAGGAACTAGTGATGATATTCGTTTCATGCGAATAGAGATTGTATCTGAATTGGTGGATACATTGAAATCTTCTTAATTGGAAGCTTTAAAAGATGAGAACTTGAAGTCAGAGGTTATGAAGAAAAGAAAAGAAGAATTGGTTGATGATTCACGTGGATTGAAGACTTATAAGTCTCGTGTTTGGGTGCCATTGCTTGGAGAACTTCGAAAGTTGATTTTAACAGAGGCTCACAAGTACAGATTGTCAGTACATCCTCGAAGTACTAAAATGTATAACGACCTTAAGGTACTATATTGGTGGCCAACGATGAAAGCAGATGTTGCACAGTTTGTAGAATCATGTCACATTTGTGCACAAGTCAAAGCATAGCACCAGAAACCTTATGGATCTTTGAGACAACCGGAGATACCAAAGTGGAAATAGGAGCATATCATGATGGATTTTATAACCAAACTTCCACGTACCCAGCGGAATCATGATATGATCTAGTGATTGTTCATCGTCCGACAAAAAGTGCTCATTTTCTTGCCACCGGTGAGAGTTGGCAGATTAGCTCAACTATACATTGATGAGATTATATCACGACTTGGTATTCATTTATCAATTGTTTCTGACAGAGATTCCAAATTTGTTTTTAACTTCCCGAAGAGCTTACAACGAGAATTGGGGACGCGAGTTAACTTGAGTACAACTTACCATCCCCAAACATTTGGTCTGAACGAACCATACAAACGCTTGAGGATATGTTGCGTGCATGTGTGTTAGAATATGGTGGTTCTTGGGATTCGCAGTTGCCATTGATTGAGTTTGCGTATAATAACTCCTATCATTCGAGTATTGGTATGACTCCGTATGAGATGCTATATGGTCGTCGCTTCCGTTCTCTGACATGTTGGTTAGAGGCAAGTGAGAAGCAATACGCAGGTCCAGAAATTGTTCAGATGACAGCTGATAAGTGATGTGTGAAATCTAAGTTATAAAATTAAGTCCAAAAATCACCCTTTCTAGCACACACACACACTATAGGCAAGTATACCTAATCATGTAGTAGCACAGTAGAGGCAAGTACTGGGTATCGTATCCACAGAGAGCAGCGCAACACCAGAACG
>JAUEJL010084890.1:0-14870 GCA_032274825.1 Drosophyllum lusitanicum
CGACAGATCATCGGAACCATGGAAGTTGACTTATCAGCTGGAACACAGCTCATTTATATGGTACCAGATATGGTACTCAGTATAGATGACTTCCACAACCATATTCAAGTAGCCATACAGACTCACGGCTATAATGAATGGCAGAGTGGAGAAAGTAATCTCCTGATAACTTTAAGCCTAATTGGAAGGATTTCCAACACAAGCTATACAGGCTTTGAATACAGTGTGGAGAATGTCGTAGATCACCTTGCTACAAGTGGGATAACAGCAATTCCAGGGGAGAGGCGAAGCATTGAAGATCTCGAAGGCATGAACTGGAATCTCAGACCAGCATCAATCACTACAGTTAGAATACCAGCTAGGGTGGAAGTAAATCACAGGCTAGACAGATCCACTAGCCTAAGGTTCAGGTCCTACCGAAACAATCCCCAACCACCAAGGTTCTCTGTCGATTCACATGATAGAGAAATTCATGACAATGGACATCTGACGGAAGATGAGGAGCAGTTTATTGGCATATGTCTTCAAGAAGAAGTGCCCCATATTCCCATGGATGTATGCTTTTGTACATCATGCTTAGAAGATGCCCGAAAGATACAAGACGAACCCTTGAACAAAATTAAGCAAGGGAACAAACCAAAAAGGAAGCAACGAAAGAAGTGGGAGAATTGGTCAACATTAGGAGAGTACTCAGGAAAATGGGATTATTATGTCCGCTATGATAATCTCAAAGAAACAACTCCTATAGACCAAATTGTAGCAACAGGATGGGACGATTATGAAGATGATTCATGGAGAGATAAAATGGACGAAGGAAAGGTGATCATTAAAGAAGAAGATATGCCAGAAGCAGATGATATGGAAGAAACTGTAGAAATGCTTCAGCTTTTATCAGCCGAGCCAAACCGTGAAAGCAACAACCAAGTATTACATGCGACGATTGAACATGGTGATGATCAAGAGGATGAACTTGATTACCCGAAATTCAAAGAATTTACGGAATTCATTCACAAGATTGATAAGGAGTATCAGGCATTCCCCTCCACATCCGAAGGAACAAGTGTATATAATCCTCCGAATGAACCAATCATGGGTCCCTCGGTATACCCACCTGCAAGAGGATTCGCACAAGGTGTATACACTCCAAGTTATCAGTTCCCAAAAGGAAGCGCTCATTTCAGGGGAGAATTTGGTACATACCATAATTCTCAGTGGACATTGCCTCCGGCAATGCTAGGAACGGGTGCAATGCTCGTTTTACCACCAGACCCAGGCTTATGGCCAGACATAATCTCGAGATGGGAATCAATTACCATCAACAGGCTAAATGATACCACCTCCCATGAAACGGATCGATCTTTTGTATCAGTACAAAGTTAAAAACTGAAATACAAAAGAAAATAAAATACTGATATGAACTAAGAACTTACAAGGAAATACTGGAATGTAATAAGAACTTAAGAAAGGATTTTTAGAACACACCTCTTATTGCTTGGAATATCATACAAAGGAAGGAGAGTTCATCGTGCTCTCCAATACAAACTTTCAAGCTTTTATATAGGCAAAACCAACTTACAAGCTTACAAACCAAGGCCTATAATGGCCGGCAAGCTTTAATAATTTACAAGACTTTCTAAAAGAAGATAATGACGTCCAACCATACTGATGAGGGCACCGCACCTTGATGATAAGGACATCACACCTCATAATGGACACCACACCTCTATGACAAAGACAGCACACCAATACGAATAGGACATTACACTAAGATGATAACGATAGCACACTAATAATGGAATAGCAATGATGGCACACCATAGACTAAGAAATGTAATAAACTATAGAAATAATTAAAAGTTCATTATCTTTAATTAAGAGGAAAAAGAAGGTTAACTATATATCTCAAATAAAAAATATTATAAAATTTGCTTTTCTTTTCTTTTTATGTATTTTGCGTTCGGAAATCTACCTGTCAAGAAAAAAAATGCATGTGAAATTATATACGAAATCTTCGATTTTGACTTTGACTCTATTCTTTCTAGAAATTAATTTATTCTTGCGGTAATTGTGTTGATTGATTACTATAAGTACAAACTCAACTAGTCAACTAGAATGTCAATAAAAATTATGATGCGACACTGAGTGAAAAGTACAAAATTAATTTAACTTGGACAACAGGACAAGGCATCAAACATGGTCTATTATGTTTTTTTACTTATATGAAGGTGGATCTATTATTTTAAGTTAATAATAAATCTCTTTGTAGATTATACTCTCATATTTGTGAGATAACATGACGAATCATATTTGACCAAACATAAGAGGATCTTAACCAGTCTCACATACAAGTCGACCCAACTTTGCGGCGTTTATTTTTTCGGTTTATTCGTTTATTAAAACTTTGATTAATTTATGATTTTATTTAAAATTCTAATAAACTTATAAACTAAACCATAAGCTAGCCCAACACCTCTTATAGTCTTCCTTTCAGTATTTTGTGACTTCCTAGAGTATATTTTCACATATATACCAGACATTTCCGATAACAACCTAAAAATAAAATAATTTTTAATGTGATGAGAAAATTAATATTAATGAAATTAACAATTAAGTTTATAATATTTTGATAAAAAAAAGATGGAATATGTGATAGGGATACCAAAGGAATAAATGAAGAGGGTTTTCAACTTCATAAATCCAAAAATAAAAGAAATTTTAAACAAGAATCTAGAAAACTAACACTATGACAGCTTAAAATTGTGACCACAAAAGGACTGAATATCTCTTTTCCTTTATATATATCAACCCTTTTCAGCTTTCATCAAACATCAAGATTCAATATTGTATAATATTTGCATGATTGACATTAATTCTAGGTTATCTAAAGCTAATTTACAAGTTCAATGCACTTATATATCAAGTATATGATCGACACGGGTAGTAAATTATAAATATCGACATCAAGAAGAGAATGACTAAACATATAATTTTTTTGGAAGTAAAATGGTCTTTGTAATCGTTCGAATTGCATTTGTTGCAATGGTCTGGATACATTATGACACGTATATTCATAGAGTAATGATATATATGCCCTAATAAATCAATCTGGTCATATGTCTAATTCAACCAGTACTTTTAATTTTGTTATGTCGTTATTTTCTTCTTAAGCATACCTTTAGACACACATTTTAGACATGTAAATCATTTTTCATATTCTTAAACAGCACCATATTGATTTGGAAACTGGAATTCATATAGATCCATTTAAAAATGTTACTAAGATCTTAACATTTACAAATATTTAAAAAATTATATTATTTCCTTAAAAACTTGAAAATATTTATAAATTCCAAAAAAAATTATAATTTTTAAATCTTCTCTTGAAAAGGAATTCAAATATATTATTTTATTTAAAATATAAATATATTTAATTTACTTGAAATGAATTAGAATATATGTAAGATAAATTACATATAATAATATATTATTTACTTTTATATATATATATAAACATTTCTTAATAAATTTGAAATTCCTATACCTAATTTGTCTTTATTCACGAATGTTATTATCTTATTTAACATTAAAATATGTTTTATAGAGATATATTATAGCTTAACTTCTTTTATATAGTTTTAACATTTTTAAAAAAAATTTGTATTAATGTTTTAACAACTTTATGTAATTGAAGTCCATTGGAGTTCAAATCTTCAAACAAAATCACCAGATAACATCACCATTTACTGTCTTGTACATAAACACAATTGGTGATTAAAAAAAACAACAAATCTAAACCTAGACTAACTAAACTGAACAACAAACAAAACCCAAACTAAGTAAATCAAACAACACATAGTATCCACCAAGAATGAGTTTTTCAAAAATCCACCAAAACATATATTCAATCTTGGTGCTAAAACCTTTTTTAAGGTTTGTTTTATACTTATTTCATGGTGCATTGTTTCAAGGCTACCTTCTCAAAGAAATGTTATTCTTCTGTAGCTAAATTTCAAAGAATAGAACATCATAATATGTTATATTCTTTAACAGATTGAGGGTTCATTTGAAGAAAGCCAGAGGCTTAATTAAGGACCAGAAGTAAATCTGTTCTGGGCTTTGTTATAAGACTCCTAGACCAACCAAACCACAGCTTCAATCAACAGTCCAGTCCAAAGTTTAATGTTGTGGGCCTATAGTGGGCCATATTCTTCAATCTTCATTAGCAAGTGGACTCTCTACTATGTTTATTTATCTAGGCCAGGGGACCTACAGGTTCATTTGTAAACACTAGTTTTGACATAAGTGATTATGATTCTTCATATATATTACTAAAGATTAAATAGGAATTTGCTCTTAATTTCTCAACTTGTTAAAGATAATTGGTGCTTGGCTCAATTTACTTTTTTACCCAATTCATTAGAACTTAATATAGCATGGGAGACGATTCTTCTATATAAAAAATTAATTCATTCACATAAAGTACAATATCCTTATAGCTATTTTACAAGTTGGTGAAACGTATATTTGATGTGGATGAATCATTTGCTTATATGAAAGAATCGCTTCCCGTATAGCATACCAAGGGCTTCGACGTCCATCATTTTATATGTTATAATTTACTTTGTTTATCTCATATTTTAATAATAAATAGAATGTAGCACTTAGTAATAATTTTCATATAGATTATTAAATATCATAATGATAATTGGACGATGTTTAGCTGTTATTATTATTAGTTAGGGGATGAATACATCTCAAAGCTTATAGCAAGTTTGGGAGGAAATTTAAAACACCTAGGTGATGTCTTTTCTTTCTCTTTTTTTTTTGGCAATTTTTAAGCTTTTATGTTTATCTTCTCTAAATGGACATTTTATTTAGATACACATATGAGTAAGTGATGGCCACCACGGCGTGGTCATCACTAACTAACACATCACCATCGTGGTGGTCACTGACCGCGGTAAATGTAGCATAGAGAAAGGGGCATGATGAGTTCGGTAATAAGTTGATCATAGAGTTAATGTGGTGGGCAGTGATTAGATCTTAGAATGATCACACTAGGATTATATAATGTGAGTGAAAAGTTGACATGACGGTATAATGGAAAGTGGTTTTGAGTGACCATTGAAAACACTTTAAGAGAAAATAATGTCTTGTTTTTTTAATTCTACAAAAAGGACTGAATATGTCACTGCTATTCTACACAATTGTAAACCTATCCCCTTCTCTCTTCACCCTTGGTCTTTCGTTTGCATTAGAGCTTCCATTGCCTTCTTTGATGTTTCCATTGCCATTCTACTTTGTCGATTTATCCAGCTACTTCGCTGGCTATTTGCCAACCATTCTACTCCCCTACCATCGAGCTGCTTCCACGATCTTCCACATGCATTCTTTTTTCTTTTTTCTTATTTTTGGTCTTGTTTCTAGCCCTTCCAATCTTCACTTTTCGCTTGTCTTTTCTTGTTTACACTTATATGTCGTAAATATACGACTTTATGTGACAAAAATGTGGGTGGCAACTTTTTTTTGGGTTAATTAAGAGACTTGTGTGCCCTTTTAATTTGTACCGTGTGTATCCCTTTTTAACAACCCAGCAGGGGTGTAAACGAGTCGAATCAAGCTCGAGCTCGGCTCGAAATTTTATGTTAAGCTCAAGTTCGGCTTGATAGCTCGACGAGCTTTTATACTTAAAGCTCGAGCTAAGCTCGACAGGATACGTTATTAGCTCGAGCTCGAGTTACTCGATAAAAGCTTGACTCGTTTACACCCCCTAACATAACACTTAATGCAATAAAAGAACATTAAACATTTCAAGTTTTATAAAACAAAATGCAATCCAAAAGGACCAAAACCCAATGCAGACTCGTCTCAAAACGTCAAACAAACAAGTGAAGAAGATCTATAATGAAAATCTCATAACATAAAACTATACAATAAATAGTAATGCCAACATAAACTTCATCAAGGGGCAGGGGCGGAGCCAGAAAAATATCAAGTAGGGGCATAGTTCGAGGTGTTCTTTGGTCGGATTTTCAATTCTTCGACTTTTACATATATAGTTTTTTCACATCGGGTCAGACCAAAGTGAATCACACCAATTTCTCGATGAACCAAACGAAACCTAAAACCAAATATAAATTTGGTTTCAACCCACTATTGAATAGTTAACAATGTATAAACTTAAAAAATAACATTAGGTTTAATGAATTTTCATATAATACATAATTTATTTTTCATGTAATTAAATTATAAGTGTGCATGTTAATAATTGACTAATTTAGATTTCAACACAATGTATAAACTTAGAAATCAAACCCTAAACAACTAGAATTAATCAAACTGAAATTAATAACACAATATATTTACAAGCCTCAAATAATTAAACTCTATCCCCTTTATGCCTCCGCCACTAAACTTTGTCCTTAATAGACACTAAAACCAACAAAATATCACAAGACTTGTTAAGAATGTAATAAACAAAGTGTGAACCTTTTCCAGAAAGTCATGGATTTGGTTAAACAAAAGAATTTATTAAAACATATGTTGGATGATTATGGTCATGATCTTAATTTCTAAGGCAGGTTTGTAGGTAAAGGTTGGGGGGAATGTATGGAAATAACGTAATAAAACCCATAAATTTAACTTATAAAAGGTCAATTTTCACCAAACATTAAAATTGACATCTCAACCAAAAAAATTTTTTGAATTATCCGTATTATTTTTCTGAAGCAGGTTTTTTTTTTATGAAATACGATATTCTTTTAAAAATGTATTTTTTTTAAATATCTGTATGATGAGAAATTATTTTTTTTTACTTTTATTTTATCTTTCTTATTAAAAATTATAGTGTGTTTAATGTGTTCCTCACTCCTTGAAATTGAGTTTTAACGAGGCATTTAGTACCACGCGCGTTGCAGCAAGGTTTGAAACTATGTTCTGCTATTAAAAAAAACTAACTCTTGCATTATATATAGTAAACATGATACATATTTTGTATCGTACTTTTAATAACGTTCGTAGTGCGCTTATATCATTTTTTTGAATTCAAATATATAGGTTAACTTTTTTGTACTACAGATAACGTAACATTGATCGAAAAAGTACGTAATTAAATAGACATCATATCAAAATAAAATTTATATTGATGTGTAGATAAAAATAAGATCGTCATAAATATAAATTTATATTTGCGATATACTTTATATGCTAAAAGTTATAAAAGAAAAACAAAAAACATGCCAAATTAATTGTTTTAATATAATAATAATAATAAAAGATAAATAATAAAACAATGATGTGTTGGCCGCATGAAAGCTACGTTGAAACGGAAAAAAAAAATTGGATGATGCAAGAATTGAACACTGCACCTAAGGGATAGAACTCAAACTACTTACCACTCCGGTAAGTCCTCAATTTGTTTCCGGCTTGAGAGGAATTGTATATAACTACATTTATCAGGAAGTTACTGTTCATACTTCCTGATAAATGTCGGTATATATAATAAGAGTCTAAGTTGGTTGTTTGAAGCAAACCCTCAAGTGTGTGAATATAAGCTTTCTCGTATGATTACTAAGCACTCACATTCATAGAATACAGGAAACCGTTAACGAACTTGCATTATCAACAACAGTATACACAAATACGTTCACCTAACAATAACAGTATCAAATCCCGCTTTTTTATACAGTTTAGTAACTTTTTCAGCTAACGATCAGCTTATAGCCCACGCGAATCAATTGACTGGTGCAAAATCTAAATAACAAGTAGTAATTCAGAACACATTCTGAAAGATAAATTAGAGATCATTGATCTCATAATTCACCATCTGTTTCTAGGACTTACTGGTAATCATATACACGAGAATGCCATCAATTTCCACACAAATCATGTTTCTAATACACCTTAAACCTGTACATAGCGGAATAATTGCAGTTTTCTTTCTCTGTCGGACACTGAAAGTTGCATTCGGATAGAAAGAGCAAACGAAGAAATTCCATGGTGTTCCCTGGAATTTGCAGATAAGATTAAAACGTAATCGCATGAAAACCACAGTTGTATCAATGGAACAACGAAACTAGTTATCTAGAACTGTAATTTTACAAAAATATTATATTTTATTGTTCACAACAAAAAATGCATATTGTTAATAAGATGGGTCTATTCTTCGATGGCTAAGCAAGGTCGCCGATTGTCAGCATGTTCAGCCAACCTCAGAGGACTTCACATATCCTAAAGCATATCTAAATTAACCATTTATGCCTCCATTTAACATCTGCTTAATCCTAAAGTAGATTATTAAGTTTTTAGTCAATTGATTACCTAGCTCTAGTTAATGCTTCTACAACACAAAATCGAGATTTTGGCAAAGAATAAAATGTTCAAATTTGCACAGTACTTCATGAAATGAATATTGTCGCAATTTTTGTAGCAAATGAAATATGAAAATGGGAAAAAAAAGTACAATCCAAAAATGCAAATTTACCTCACTCATTTTTCTGGCGAGCGTAGTTCTAGAAGTTTGTCCCTCCACATGGCTGCAGAAAACAACGTTAAATATCATAAGCCACGATAATTCACATTGACAATTTATCTTACCAGAATAAGAACCCAATTTAATTTGTTCCCAATCCCAAAACAAGAGTAGTATTTTACTTTAGAGTGTAAAAATTGAATCGCTTTTCAACTTTAAAATAGTTATCTTTTTCTTCAAGCTATAGAACTCAAGTGTGCCACACAATTGCATACACCATTCAAATTTTTAAGTTTGAAAAACCAACTTTAGTTACGAAACAAATGGCTATAGAACACAAAGAAAATTTCTGAAAACCCCATCGCTTATAGTCTTATACCGTCTCCAACACTCTGGGCTGCACAATTTAAGAGAGAAAATGAAGGAAAAGAAAGTGTACAGATTGTTTTGCATGTTCTAGATTTGAAAATAAAAGAAAGGGATCATTCTAATTATTTTATCTCAAGTTGGAGAGAAAGGGAAAGAAAGCTACCAACATCAAAACTATATCCAGAATTTGTTAATAACTTAATTTCAGACAAAAGTAATTTTGTTATTAGAACAGTTTATAACGACTCTCATGTTCCTCTCCTGTTCGAATCTTCTCGCATTTGGGAGCAACGTTTTGGACAGAAAATCAGGTTTCGGTGAATAGGAATATGAATTTAAATAATGGTAAATGAGACAGTTACCCTCCAATTTCTTTATTTTCTCATGTAAAAAAATAATCTGTAAAGTTTTTTATTTTCCATTCTGTCCATTAACTACAACCGAGAACACGTCTTAAATACCTGCATCACTGTATCTTTCTTCCTTGACAGCAAGATTAATCTTTGTAACTAAATCAAGCTCTTCAGCAAGTTCATCTGGACCATCTATGGCACTGTAAAATGTGCCGATTCCAGCTTAGCAACATTCATATTTAAAAATAAATCATAGCTCAATAAAAAGTCGAAAAAGATGGAGGTGACACCTGTCCAAAAACACGTCATACGTAGGTTTTCTATCACGCAATTTTCCCGCATTGTAGACTATTTTAATAGCATCTGTTAAGACGATTTGTTTGCTTACATAAATCGGTGCCTGTATTAACAGTCATTCTCAGTTGCTACTAAAAGAATTATGTACTAATCAAGTAATACAATTAAGCTTTTTCTACACAAACATCCAAATCACATTTATGGAATTATTAAAAAAACTGCTGGAATAATTATGACAATTAACTTGTTGATTCTAAAGATTTATCCAAATGTAAATCTATAAAAACTGCTGGAATTATTAACAGTAAAAGAAAGTAGAGATGCATTTTATTACCCTGCATCGTTTAGCAACATTTATGGCATCTGAAGGACGAACATCCACTCTAATATCTTCTGTGCCTGGCTGCAAGTTTTAAAAATCCATTCAAGGTTTAAAAAGTTGTCCAATTTATTGCAATTCTTCATTTTAAATCTAGGCCATGTGATCAATGGGTATGTTCTTCATTTACCTTTTGAAAACATATATTTGCCACATATATATTATCCACTCTTTCTGTAATCTGTACCAGTTTTACCTGAAAGATAGAATAAGAAGAAACAGATATGTTTGCAATTGCATACGAAGAAAAGCATGAAAATGATACAGAGTTTGCAAAATCTAATCTATCGCTTATACGAACCTAGCAAAGATGCCAAGAAAAACTGTTAGAAAAGACAATAGAACAAGAGTCGAGAATAATATTTTTACGATTTCCAAGAAGAGAAAGAACAAAATAACGGGTTTGTGTTTGTAGAAGCTTCTCAATACTAGTTCTTATGGAGAGGAGGATTATTAATAAACTAAAATATTTAAAAAAATAATACTTGTGATCTAATTCGGCACTAAGAAACTAATTTCCCAGGTTAAATAATGAAATCTGCATCAAGGAATTCGTGCCAGTCTACGTATTTCAACACAATCTCAGATACAATGTAGTAGTATTACCAATCTCCTAGTTTTCATGTCCAACTAAGAAAGGAAAGTATGCATATTAAAAAAACTAAAAGAAGTATTATAAGTTATGCATGATAAGATGATCTCCTCACTTCATAGCCAAGTTTCCCCACAATATTTCTCACAAGCTGGAACTGATTTGGAAATCCCTGCAGCAACACAGCAAAAGAATTAATATAAAAGTTAGATTGAACTTGTCATCTTTAATAATAAACAACCTAAACCTCGTCTTCCAGCGCAGAGCTTATTAGTTTTTCAACAGCATATTCCCCTGCAGAATATGAAAATTACAATTAAGTGTTACTGCAATCAACACATCAAAATGCCCTCAATTAACTAAATAAAACTTTAAAAACAAAAAACATCGACAAACAAATTCTTGTACCTACAATAATTGGTAGCAAATAGTCTCCATCACAATCACAGGAAATTTTAAGAAATATGGTGGGACTTCGAAATTGGCTAAGAAGTTCTAGTCCAAGTACTGGGTTGTTACTTCTAAGACCTTTTCCTTGACCAGATAAGGGAAGAAAACTTCCAGTAGATTGCAATGTGACAGCCTGTTGATATCCTTGTATACGCATCTGATAGTGCAAGAGAGTTTCTGCATGAAAATAAGGCCATGAAGAACTCGACTTGAAAATAAATAAATACACACACATGTATGTATTCCTCATATTAATAGATATATGAACAAAACAGAAGCTTTGCATTTATAGAAGTGTTCCATCAAAGATTTGTTAATAGCACATGCTTAGATCTCACTAGCAACTGCTGTTGTAAACCACCTTTACAATTACAAATCTGATAATTAAATAATATAACTTCATTGGAAATTTAAAAATACTTATAACGACTACATTGCCATGCTCTTTTGTATGTAACATCAAATGTAGGTTAGGGAGAATAATCAATAACTATTTTCTCAAGGTATGTTATTTTTAAAATTCTTTGTTAGAGCTAATGGCGTTGAGTTATTTTGAAAATGAGAGGTGATATATCCTCCTACTCACAAGATCAATACAAGTGTCAAAATCAATAAAGAAGGTGAGGAAAGAGAATTGGCGGACTCCACATGACATCTTGCGGTGAGTGAAGGATGAAGTAGGAAAAAAAAGTAGGGGGATATATCATTTTTCTTTTAAAATTCTTTGAGTGGTAGAGTTCAGCTAATCTACTACAGAACCATCCCTACACAAAATTTCATTACCTACTAAAATTGCTAAGAATTCCTCTAAGTCTACAGAATAATATGAGCTATACACTGTTGCTAGGCTCTAAAATATAAGACTTCATAGACCCCAGTTACAATCAATAGGCAAGAATGCAGAATCGGAGATCATCTGTATTCATTAAAAGAAGTCACATTTTCACAAAGTGAGGTCACATATATCATAGGATTGACGGTGTTTACATATAAGTTAACACTGAGATCATACAAGAATAAAATAAATTTTTGAGATCATACACAACAGTATCCAATTTTAATATCACGACCTACAAAGTCAATTCCTTAAATTAGGCGAAGTAACTTAAACAAATTAGGTTGAAACTTATGCATCTTCCAACATCAAATACTGATAAATCTTAAGTATTGGAGACAGTCATCATATTGTACCATAGGAAAACTGGTATACCTGTCATCATAACAGCAGCTTCCAAGTAATCATCATCGTCCTGATATTCGTAGTCTTTGGATCCTCTACCAGTAGAAGAATTACAAGAGATGACAGCGGATTTGGAACCCCGGCGACGATAATGCGTTAGACGAGTCCCGAAATACGAAATTGAAGCCGTGGATGAGCGTCGAAGCTGATTAGAGAATAATGTTCGATGATCTACAGAGTCGCCGGCGCCGGAGCTGACGAAGGAATGAGCAGACAAATGGAGTCGGAGCATTATACAAGAGAGAGAGAGAGAGATTCGACCGATGTTTAAGAGGAATATGATGGATATATGGGGGTGTTGGTGGTGACTGGTGAGGTAGAAAGAAACAAGGTTCCTCCATGGGTACTTTAATAGGCGATCAAGCCAGATCTTCATTGAAGTCGTCATCAACATGTGCTTCATATCTTTATCCAATTCCTTTAATAGGTATTTGCGTATTTTGGTGAATATTAAAAAAGAAAAATGTAGTTTAGTTTAGTTTAATTTAATATCATGTGCTTTTTTATAGTTAATTAATGTGGAAAAACGTATTTGGCTATCTAACTATCTTTACACTTTAGTAAATTACATATTTAAATTACAGATTTGATTCTTGTGTTTTAATTATACTGGGTTAGTTTCTTTCGACTCGAACGTCTTATAAATTTGGTTTCTATTGTTTGTTATTAATTATGAATTTAATTTCTTGTGGACTTGAATTGATCATGCTACTTTTACCTTTGTTTTTTATTCATTTGTCTTAATTTTTTATGTTATTATTTTATGTTTTTATGCATTTATCTTAAATTTTTATTGATCATGGTGTGTTTCTTGGGGGTAACAAAGTAAGTGGTTCAAACAGGTGAGAGTAGTTTGAGAGCAACGTTTGGAGTTGAGGTTCTATACGTGGAGGCGGCTTATATTCATGACAAGGTGGGTGGTGCTAAAAAATCAATATATGGATTGAGGTTACATCTTTTTGGATTAAGTGTTGGATTGTGCTCGAGAAGGTAGGAATTGTAAGATGTTCACTGCGTAAGAGAATCATGTATCCTATATAAGTGAATGACATATGTAGCATTGGAGAAATTGGCGTTGATTTGTCCCAAGGACCCAAGCCATGTCATGTCAAGTATTACGTCAATTCCTCCAATAGGTAGAACAAAGAATGGAAGGGAAAAGGGTTAGGTCGCATAAAGGCAATTCCATTGCAATGAGGTAGGGATACCCTGTATAGAATGACTAGAAATGGAGACATTAGGTTACCTGGATGGCGTAGGAAAAATGTGGCTCATGGTTCACAATGTTATGTGTGATTCTAGAATCAATGAGGATGGTAAGGGATGGTATCATGGTATGTAATCGGTGATGCGAAGGGCTTTTGGTGACACTAGGCCTAGTAAGGCAGCAAGCAATAGGGTGAGCAAGTGATTGTTTACGGGAGGATTAGTATGGAGGATCAGGATAGTGATCGGTGTTTGTGGCATGGTCATCTAGAGAATCGGGGGACTGGAAGTCCTTATTGTCAACAATGAGAAAAAGTGTAAGGGATCACACTTGTGGTCAAGGCGGTATTTTTCTAGGCAACGGAAACAAAGGTCGACAACACGCCAATTTCTAGTGGTTTGGCGGGAATACGGTAAAAAGAAGGATTCTAAGAGTTGGGTGTGGGTAAGATGGCAGTAGTATGGTTGGTACTTGTGGGTAATGGTGGGTTGTGTAGTTAGCAGTGGTGGTAGGTAATTAGATTTGAGTAAGAGCGATAAGGGATAGAGAATATAAGGCTAATACGTTGGTCAATAATCTTGTCTTTGATGAGTTTTGCTAAACCGATAGCTTAGGTTATGGTTTGTGATATTTGGATGGATTGTTCTTATTGGATAACTTTTTGGAGCCCAGAGATGAAGCGGTTTAGTAAGGTTTTGGTAGAAAGGCCAACTATACAATTACTTAAACACTAGAATTTATTTTAGTAGGCTACATCAGTCAATGTTTAGTGGAGCTTGATGGTTAAGGTTAAAGGTAGAAACAGGTTTCTAGTGCACATGTGAAGTCTACCCATGTGCTAAGTTGATTGTATTGACAAGATATTTATAGCAACTTAGAGCGTCACTAGGAGGTTGAAGGAAATCGTAGCTAAAAGTTGGGATGGGTAATATTATACAAGGACGAATATCGTTCCACTTGAAAGGGCCAATTGTAAGACCCGATTTCATATTTGTAATTTATAATACATATTTATAAAGTTAGCACCAAAAGTTATCGGAGTTTACCAAAAAGTAACAAACCATTTGTTGCTATTCACATACATGCTAACTGTATTTAAAAAGGTGTTTTAAAAATCAGTATTCTGTTACAACTTGAGCTACCCAACCCATCACGGCAATAGAGCTTTACCTTTACTGGAACTCGGGCCACCTGTAAGAAACAACATCAATAAAATATTAGCTTTCGCTTAACGAGCATACTAGCTTAACTTGAACAATAACACGACTCGTAATGTAATACGTATAACACCCCCTATGAAGCTATACCACCTGCATAGCGACGCAACTATCTTTCATAATTTACATATACTTATAGAGACCCATAGGGTGAGTATAAGCCTCCCTCACTTTACATAGTTGGTACCAAGATCACCTCGTAATGGTGCAAAGCTATACCACCTGGCACCTGCATAGCAGTACACCATCACCACATACTTGTGCATAGCTATACACCACCATTTCACCTATATATA
>JAUEJL010084901.1:0-27095 GCA_032274825.1 Drosophyllum lusitanicum
AAAACTAGAATCTGAAAATCGAGATAAACAATTAGAAATGGATTTCTATATTAAGTGAAAATGGATAAAATCGAGAAAAAGTGAACTCGTTGACTCGAAATGAAGTGATGCTGGTGAACTCAATCGAGTAGTTCGATGACCAAACAAAGTCGCAACTGCGAAGGAGATTTGAATCAGTATGAAACCTCTTTGATAGAACCCTAATGTAAAAGGGGGGCGGCTATGTAAATGGGAAAGTCAAGGGTATTTGATTTTTTAGATATGTATATTTACAATATTGCCCCTTGGAATGGTTCGGTTCGGTTTTTTCGGTTTTTGAAATTGTAAAAACCAAACCGAAAAAGTCGGTTTTTGAAATTTTGAAAACCAAAACCGTCAATTGCTATATTGGTTCGGTTTTCTCGGTTTTGGGTTTAGTTTCGGTTTTTTCTACTCACTCCTAGTAAGGATTAACTCACTTTGCTAGTAGAAATTTAGTTCTCGCTATGGTTTCTGACTTTCTTTTCAACAAATTAAAATTAACAATGGTCACCTACATTAATTAAATTTAAATCTCAGAATTGTATCTTATCAAATAACACTCTTTTATTGCTCTACATGACTTGTGTAAAGGGTACATGGCCGGTCTACATGACTTACACAGATTATGCCATGCCGGAGTATACTCTAACATTACATGGTCCGTGTAGTATAACCATACACGGTCCATAATAGCCCTACATGGCCTGTGCCATAAAAGGGATGTACATGGCCCCTGTATGAAACACGTTACACTACACGGTTGGCACCCATGTACACAACCCGTGTTAACCATTTATCAGCAAGCTGTTAGACCAAAACAACTCCTGTTTTTTTACCAAAAACCATACCAATCTCAAATATACTACAACTAGTGAATTCCAACATTGATTTACCATACTCTAACATCAATAAACAATTAAAATGACTAAAAATAACACGCTTTGATCATCCTTTGACCGATTACATTCTAAACTCAAATTTTGACACATTTGCTCAAAAATTCAACAATACAAACACATAAGTCAGCTAAGATGATTTCTAGCTATCCAAAACAACTATGGCTATAAAAGTGGTGTAAAACTCTATCATTAACACTAAATGAGTCAAAAATTACATACCTTTTCACTTGAATTAAAGTTTTTCAACTTTAATCTCTTAGTTAATTTGAATTGCAGCTGAGTTCTTGTGTTCCTCTCTTCCTTCAATGGTTCTAGATAACATTAGCACACACACACACACACTTTTGTTTTTGACTTACTTTGACCATATTCTCTTTTATATATATCACTTTGGTCATTTGGCAAATACACACCCCTCAAGTTTTCTTATTTAAAGATAAGCCACAAGTAATTTCTCTACTTACATACTAATTTACAAGTTCAATCCCTAAACTCTTAAACTCTTTAATTCGGATAATCCGTATTCAAATTAAACTCTTAATTTATTTTCTTCAACTCATGCAAAATTATTTATTTCACTAATTAGTTAAATAAAAATATAAGGATTAAGAACTTACAAAATTTGGGGTGTTACAGATGACATATTTGAACTCATGATCACATCTTCATGCTTTCCGTTCTCCAAATCGGTCTAGTCGATCAGTTGTCTTTTGGTTGTGGAACATAATAGTCATTCCCACATCCTCAAATGACCTAATTCTCCACGTGGAAAATTTTGATCTATCTAAAGATGAGAAGCCTTGCCTAGACTCGGTGGCTAAAAATGTACTCTGGACTCCTTGGAATTACATAACAAATACAATTTTAAATCCAATAAGCTTAGGAAAGAGAATGATTGGTTTTCGTATATCAGTCATTTAGTTGGTATGAAGATGAAGTAGGAAGATTTAGGTGAGAACTAAAATTTTCCATATAAATCCGTCATTTGTTGTACTATTGTTCCATTAAAAAGGATAAGTCATGAAATGAATTGAACCGTCCAAAAGAACGTCCCGTATATTTTACCAAGTTGGGGGGATTTGTGATTCTTCTTGAACGGGTTCAATATGCGAATTAAGATCAAAACCCTAGAGAAATTATATTTACTAACCCTAAAGACTCGACTTCAATAGAATCCTTTGAGAAACCTTATATATACATATAAAACAGAAATCAATACAGAACCAGCCTTATACACAGAACTTAAAGAATCAATCTCAGTCAATAGACTTGGATGATCAATGATTACGACTGCGTATTCGATTTATGTAATATGCATATTTCGTCTTAAACTGCATATTCGATTTACGTAAGATACATATTTGATCGTAATCTCAACCAAACAAGAAAACATATTGCAATTTATAAATTGATCCGAGAACCAAACAGCCAAACAAGAAAACAGTAATCAACTAATGCCTAACAGTTGGGGGGAGCCAAAAGTTGAAAAATGAAAACTCTTATTACAAACTAGAAAATGCATAGCAACTCGATAATTAACATAAGCTGATAGTCATAGACACACATTACACATTTACACCTATCATTGTAGATTTATAGCAACATGATTCATGAAAAGAAAAAGCCTAAAAGATTTACCAAAAGCAAGCTTGGCAACAAAATTAGATAGAAGCTAAAATCAAAACTCATGAATTAATCCTCTATAAGAAGTCATGATTAAACATTTATAGAGTGAAGAACAAATTACATGGTTAAAGAATAAAGAGTTAGACTGTGAGTTGTGGGAGTCATGTTCAGATGTTCATGACTATAAACAGAGAAAACCTATTGCAGTCTATAAATTCTAAACATAAAAAAAAATCAAAATTCAAAAGTTCTTCTAAATCTAGTTTTGTTCGACTCACTGTGCTCAAATAAAAGGCCGATCAGGAAGAAGTCTCCGAACTGGGAGTCACCGAGTAGATTGAATCGAATGCAGAAGCAATAGTAGATTCAAGAATTTGAAGTCGTCGGTCGAGTTGATTGAATAAAAGAATCAGATTCAGGCCTTGGGAGTAGGTTTACGCTATGTACATTCTCGAGTTTAATTTTGGAGAGAAAGGAAGAGATTTGAAAGGAAATAAAAAAAGTTGTGTGTTCCAGAGTTATTTTAAGGAAAGAAAGGAATTTGGAAGGAAAGTTTGGTAAACTTTCTCTCCTAAACTTTCCACTCAAAAGTGGGAGGATTAGAAAGGAAATGAAAGGAAAATCTTTATGATTTTTTGTAAGTGACTAAATTACCCTTAATCATAATAAATTATTTTAAAAAATAAGAGTATTATTGTAAAATGACCATTTTTCTTTCCTTCCTCTCCGGCTCGGAAACACAAACTTATTTTTTTTCCAACTTTATTTCCTTGCTTTCCAACTCGAGAACATAAAAAATCATAATCATTATCCTTTCTTTTCTCTACTTTTCTCCCGTCAAGTTTCTTTTCCATCCTTTTCTTTCCTTGATGTATCTCAGGAACACAACGTTAATGAAGAATTGAAGAAGTCGAGGAGTTGCAACTGAAAGGTCGATTAGATTTTGCCCGGGCCGAGGAGAATTGGAATCTGTATTTGCCGAAGTCGAGGAGTCACGCAGCGCCTCATGGCCCTCATCTCATTGCTGTATAATTTTCTTTAAAAAGTGAGCCTAGTACTTAACAACTTCGACCACAAAACTGATGCCCTAAGGCCATTTGATGGCCTGGGCCTGCCCCCAGGCTGCCCAGTAGTTGGGCCAGGCTTGTATATAGTAATATGTGTATCGTGCTGATGTCTTTTTCTTCATCTTTTCAGCCATTTCAGTGTTAATTTGCCTCGTAGCGCTTGAATGAGGCATGCAAACCATATATGAAAGCTATTTTAATGTTAATTTGCCTGTTTTTCTTCATCTTTTTATTAGCTTTTATTTGGTCCTTGACATCTTGTGTTTCTGAAAGCTGAATTTTTGATCTAATAGTTATAGACTCAATTAATACATGTGTTATATAACTTGCTGCAAACAGAGCAGGAAGAGCGTCTTACAGTGATTACTCCAGACAGCCTCACAATGAAGGCCCACTTTACCACAGCAGAATACCATCATGTTGAAACACTAGATCGCTTGCAATTCAATCAGCGTAAAGTCGTTCATAGTTCTCTCAGCAGGGTAATAGAAATTTTTAATGTTACAGATCGAAGACTCCTAAGATGGTCTCAACTAGGCACAACACAATTGTGCATTCCGAAAAATAGTGGAAGAATTCAAAATCAAATGAGATTATGGTTTTGTTAAACAAACCTGAATATTGATTATCGAACATACAATTGAAACTCTAAACCCACAAGTATGATCTAGTCTAGTTAGAGTGTGAAAACAACACTTCTCTAGACGGATCGGACTCAAATATAATGTAAGAACACTAAATCAATCAGAAAAGTTCACATTAACTCAAACCCGGCCTGGTTAACTCAAGACTTGGAATAAATCAGAGAAAAAACAAGCTATCTAAGTCATAGCTCTAATAGCATGTAAACTTTTGTAATCTCACATGTTTGAATCAACGAGATCCCTGGCTAGAATACGCAGACAAACAAAAAAATATACTCCCTATGAAATGAAAATGAATAACTCAAGTACAATGGAAACAGATCACTCAATCATGCATGTCGAAGATGAGATTATGTAACTAAGCTGTCACATATTGATTCATATGAAGAGCCCTAAAAACATGATCATATAGTGGCATGCATATATGACTGTTGAGTGTAAGTTTGTGGGGTTCCAACTTAAAACCAATTGGTTATAAGAGGAGTAGCCCATGACCCTTATTAAGTAGATTACAAAGTCACTTTCTGTCCGATGTGGGACATTACTCAACATTGAGAGCAAAAGCTAAATGCTTAGAGATGAAATGCTAAACAATATTGAGTGGATGCACCACCGTGCATGAGTCAAGTTCCATCTTCTATCAGCCCTCCAACTCTTCTATGCATTTCGATTCTTGAAATTGCATTATTCCAAACTAAACCACAAATGGCTAATTAAGCTTATTTTGATTTTAATCCTGAAATAATGTTATCGCTTAATTATAAGTTTAAATGTAATATTAATAACGTTTCAAAGTAAAATTGTGTACTTTAACATTATATTATATTATTATGTAATGTAATGTAATGTAATAAAATAAAACAAGTCTATGATTCACAAGAATGACAAAGCTTTGATATCATCTAAGACCTTTGACATGGTAGTCCTCTTCGCTTGATACACCTTCGCATTCTCATGCCTCCAAGTTGAACAAATGGAGCAACGCACTATTGCATTAAAAACAAGAGCAGATTTGCCCAAATCCGAAATTGTCGGATATGCCATATATATTGCTGACCGATTTCACTTCTAGAAATGATGTTGATTTAGACCCTGGCAAGCTCTTGTTTGATCTGGTTATCAGCAGGGATAAAACACGTACAGAGCAAAGAAACGATCCTGTGATTCACTTCTGATATCGTGTAAGGAGTGTATACGGAATGTAAATCAAAGCCCTGCAGCTTGTCTAACTTCAACCGGGTAGGTAGGCATTCTAGCTAGGGTTTGAAATTCTCCAAATGGCAATTAATGCCTTGCTAGCGCGCATGATACCATACATCCTACGAAATTATCATTTGACAATGTAATGTTTGCTTATCATCCTAGCTTGTAAATTCTCTGCAACGTACATGTAGTATGCATTTAAATCTTTTTCCAAATTCTAAGTCCTAAAAGTCTTTTGAAACAATCAAAATACTCAAATTCCATTAGCAACCGGCAGGAATGACAATGGGACATGTATTTGTAATTCTAGTCTCATACCCGATTATAAAATTATATCACATACCTGGTCCTATCGTCCACATAATCAACTTAATAATTGTAAACAATATTGAAATAGAACTTTAAAATCATAATATGTTTGTAATAGAACTATATATTATAAACATATAAATGGTTCGGGATCAGGTAAATGGAATCGGGTAATTGGATGGGTATTGACTAAAACATAACCGTCTCAAAGCCACAAAAATTTTAAAATGAAATCTCATACCCGGCCCCATAATCATTTACACGTCCCAATCTTAACTTTAAGATGTTACGGTCCCATTTAAACAAAACGTGTCTGTCCTATGTAAGATCTTTACAATAATAAGAATTTACATTGGATCCCAATCTTGGTAATATATATGATTGTAAGTTATTGATTCAAACTTAACCTACTTAATTGGTTTGTAACTGAATTAAAAGTTCACACAAATATACTTTTTTTTAATAAATATAAAAAATGTAATCGATTAATTAGCAGATTAAGGGACATATATCATAGTTTAATTACTAGTATAAATCTCTGAGTTGTATTGTGCTTTTGCCATCTTGTTTAAACTTCGAGTGGTATATTAATTTATCATTTTATAAAAATTACAACTTGCATCAAAGGAACTAGGACATTTGAGTAGGATCTTCAATCCCGATCCAATAATATATATTCGAATCCCGATTTTGTAAACACTAAAACGATCCACAATAAAATCTTGATCTTGACAACCTCGCACGGAAACATGTTAAGAGAAAGGTCATTGGTGCAAGGTGAAACTACTCTTTTTATTGCTTAAGCCCTATAAATACATAACAAATTAGCTTTATTTTCTTGTTTTTATCTTGTATTTGGTATCCTGTAAATATATATATATAGATTACTAATCATGTTACATATGGTTTTCTATGTAGATCTTTTTTAGCTATATGTTGGTTTGTTGATCATATATCTTAATCGATTGTAGATCTTTTTATATAAATGAATACACGTGGGTGGGATATTGTTATCAAAGTTGTGTTATGAAATTGTTGTTGCCAAAAAACAAAGAATATTTCAAAGTTATAGTTTCTGCTGTGTACGTATACCTATATCATATCATTTAATTTCTTTCTTGCTATACCAATCCCTCCCATTAATTACAACACTACTTGATTACAAGGCACAAATTCAGCTGTGTAGGAAATTGTTACTTTTTTTTTTCCTGAAGCTGAAATTAAACTCGTATCTCTATCATGGTATATTTTAATCCTACTAATATTTGAATTTTTAGGATAAATGACGTAACCTGACTTGTAATGCATCAAACGTACAGTGTTGAGCCTCCTCGATCGTTGGCCACGAGATAAGGAAATAGGTCATAGGTATGTTTTTCTCACACTTTATATTTTCATGGTAGTTCAAAATGAGACACATATATAGATGCCAAATTTTGCAGTTGAACCGGTTTCTATTATCCCTCTTACAAACCGGCCACTTCAAAACTAGATTCTCTATAATGATTTAGCTTAGAGTCCCCCATACATATATACCCTTCTTCACTCTCCATGGACTTAAAAATCTGATTCTATAACCCCGCCTTTGCTAGTGTCCAATGAAGATCATTATACGTGTATAGTTTTTATGTGCATAATATTAAATTTTGTTTACACGCGTATATCACAATAATTATGCAGTTGGGACCTCTATAGAAGCTTTTATACCGATCTCTCAAAAAAGTTTCTTAAATTATTCATGGTTTTTACATATGGTCATCAACTCACTACAAGAAAACAGGTGATTAACGACGGCCAACTCCGTCCCTAATCCAATATTAGCCACGGATTTGGGACAAAACAAAACCGTCGCTAATATGTTCGTCGCTTATTTTAGGGACGGATTTCGAAAATTTGTCACGGATTTGCTACGGAAACTTAGAAACGGATTAGGGACGGAATATTAGTAAAGGATTAGAGACGAAATATTAGAAACGGATTTGCGATGGATCATTAGAAACGGATTTGCGATGGAAATTAGAAACGGATTTGCAACGGAAAATTAGAAACGGCTTTGCGACGGAAAATTAGAAACAGATATGCGATGGGACTTTAGCAACGGATTAGAGACGGATTTATTAGAAACGGATTTGCTACAGAATTTAGCAACAGTTTTGCTACGTATTTGCGCCGGTTACTATACAATTCTAGCCACATTAGCAACAAAATTGTGATGGATTTGCGACGGATTTGGAAAAAATATATATATTTGCAGCTTTTGGTTTAAAACCTGTAAACAATTTATGAAACTATGATAATACACAAACCCGGAATAAAACTATTTTTATTTCACACAATTAGAGTCAACATATTGTTTGACATTACAAAACACAATTCAAAGTGCTAACATTAAACATAACATATATTGTTTAACATTTGACATTTTAACTCAAACCGGATGGGAGGGGGAGGGCCTAAACGAGAAAGTAGTATCTTTTGCAAGTCTTCAAACCTCTTTTGCACCGCTTCTTCACGTCCCAGTGTTGCTTCTTTACGTGCCTTCATTTCTTCTATTTGTTTTTTAAATTCTTGTTGTTGTTGTAGCTCAAGTACCTAAGTATAATAATAACACGTACATATTAAACACATACGCATGAAAATTAATCTTATTAGAAGAGAAATATGTCCCGTACAGGCTTTACCCTAATAATATAATAACATGGCTCATAATAACACTTTAGTTTTTATTGCACCCTGATGGGTGTCGAATCCAACAAATATATTTTCCTACTTAAAGTATTTGTAGATAGCAGCGAGTAGGGTCGAATCCTCAAAGATTGGTTCAAACTATTTCTTCAAATGAGTAAAAATAAACTCAATAGAAGGGGGGTTGATCATATTGTATATAAACTACGAACTAGAATGATAAATTATCAAAGGAGAAATAAATCAATAAGATATACGGTCTAGTTGAAGGTACTACCCGGTCATGATTCCAAGTTTAATCACAGAACAAAAATTATTTCAAATGTTCAAGAATAAATTGGTTATCGTTGTTAATTAGCTCTAACAAAGTGTTTCTCCATAATGTATTGGTAAACAAAACAAGCTCTTTGATTATATCCCTTACCAATCAACCAAGCCTAACTAAGCTTTTAGGACTTGACTTAATTAGTAGCATTAAAGTTCAGAGAAACGACCAATTTTAGCTGACGAACTCATAAGCTCGGTTTGTCTAAACTAAATTATACATTCTGCGACAATATCCAATATTTGACCATAATCGACATTGTTTGTTGCTAGGTGTGATAAATTAAAGAAACCATCAGATGCTTCACTTCCAAGATATTTCTTAGAAAATGGATAATGCAAAATCATCAAGCTAATTAAAGACTGAAAATAGCATCAGAACATATAAGTATTCTTGAACATTCAAACCATGAAAACTATCAGATCTCAAAAACACAAGTGGAATCAAAACCTAGGTTAACCTTCAACTAGAAAGTAAGTAGAAATTAGAAATTCATCTTCCTTGTAAGTAATCTCCACTCACGGTTATCTCTTCCGATTTTCTTCTCCTTTTCCCATGCGACTTCAGTCCCTCCGATCGTGCTTCTCTCTAGAACCGTTTCTCCCACGTCCTCAATCTTTGTACACCCGTTCCCTCACTTTTGACTTAAGAGACTTTCACATCTTTCCCAATTGTTTTGGATAGAACACAATTAAACCCTCCAACTTCCAAGCCCTTATCACTCTAAGCCTTGTCTTTTAATCCCTACAATAAAGACAATTAAATGTGAGGTAATTAAGCACTAAAAAACGTAGAATAACAAGGAACCACATATTATTCTTTAATTGCCTCATTTAAGATAAAATGTAAGGACAACCCATCAATTGAACTAATTTGCATTGAAAATTGGAAGAGAATATATATAAATAAGGTGTAAATTAAGCTCATGTCACATATCAAATCCATGAAAGAATATTTTAAATAAATCAATAAATTGGCATTCTACGTGTGTAGTTAAATTATTTGATTCAACATGTCACTTCTTGTTGGATTTGCTTAAACTCTCGGTATTTTTAAAAAGGAAAGTAAAGCGAAAGAATGGAAAAAAATATAATTAGCTTGTATTCTTTAAGTCCTTTTTAATCATCTATATTTAAAAGATAACATTTTAAACAAAATAATCCATCATTAATTCTCTCGTTTCTTTTCTTGTTCTCCTTTGGAAAACTTAAGACCAAACCTTATTTATTTTGTTTTCCTTCTCTTTTTCTTTTCTCAAAAAAAATAACTCGAGAAAAAAACAAATTGGAGTATTAATTTTAAGGAAGTATATAATATATCAAACCTATAAAGAAGTATTTCAAAGGCTTTTTTTATTAAAGAGTATGGATCATGACACCTCTTATCTTATGATATATATAAGAAGATTTACATACTTATATGATATTTGTAGGGGTGAGCATGGTACCGGTACCGATTTTACCAAATACCGAATTTGATTTAAAGATGGTATCGAATACCGTATCGAATATTCATATACGGTACCGACTACCTATTTTACGTAATTGGTTCGGTACTAATCCCGAGTACCGATTTAACGATATTTCAAGTACCGAGTACCACACCAAAAACTCTAATTCGGTACCGGTACCGGTTCCGGTAGATGCTGACACGGTATGGTATTTCTGATACCCATACTCACCCCTAAATATATGTACATAAGAGACTACATAAAAAACCCATTATATATCGAACCCAGCTGGGTATAAAATAGAAGTTACCCTACACGTACGTTTAGGGAGCTGTCTGTGTACTCCTCCAAAGAAAGTTGGTAATTGACTTCCCAATGCCGTTCTTCCTACGAGTACTTTTGAGGAGGCCTGTCCTACAAGTTTAGGTCAATATCTAATCTAATCTAATAGATATAAAATAGTAAATAATATTTTTACTTTTCTTAGATTTTAACTTATATTTTGAATTACTTTATTGAAATTAGTTAAATCAATTAGCTTTGGTAATTGTTAGTACCCACCTTTCAAGGACTTCTCCCTCATTTTACCTTTCTACCCTTTCCCAAAAGTTCACCTTTTCAAGACTTGGATCCAAGGGAGTATGTAGACCCATGTCCTTTTAGTCATTTTAAATTTGAAATGAGATTATCAATGTTTATATATCAAAAGAGCCTAGCTGCCTCAAAATGTTTTTTTTTTCTTTTTGTTGTTTTTAGTTTCGAATTTGAAAGTTTATGGTTATTTTTATAGAGTAAATTGTATGAATATAATAAAAATTATCTATATTTTCTAATATAAATAAAAGACTAACTAAAAATAAATTCTATTTGTCAATCAAAGTAATTGATTTTAATAAAAATTAAATCCTAGACATTCATTTCATTAAAGTTTGTCCAATATTGTCTTTTTTGGGTCAAATTAGATTTAATTTTGACATTAATTAAAATCAAAGTTATTACAAATAATTTCATATATTACCTTATTAAAGTTAAAATAGTATATTTGCCTACTCTAAATTACATTTATTATATTTACTCTACATTTCAAAATATCATATTTAACTAAATTTTTAATTTTGATATTTTAAATACTTTATAACTATTTTAAATTCTTTTTAATTATAATCAATAAAATCTTGACCATATTGCATCTAATTATAAAAACAATTGTCGATGATTTGTACAAAAATACAACAACGTCTCTTCGTATTATAATACTACGCTTCTATCGTCACGTCTACACTTCTCCTCCCGGTGACGCTTCCATCGATAGTTTGAGTGTTGACGTCATTTGTCACCATTTTTTATAATTCTCATTTTTTGTATTTTATAATTATTTGATATTTTTTATTAATGTTTAGTATTTATTATTTTTTAAATCAACATATGTATCTCACGGACATCTAATATAGTCATATTACAAGACATTTACTTTGTTATTTTAAATTTTAATCTTTTAGTTTTTAGTTAAATGTTAATACAAATTAAAATCGAATTAAGATATTTTTTTTATTAAAAATGATATCTTAAACATTTTGAACATATAATAAATAATTTTAATTTAATTTGTATTAAAAATACGTATAACTAAAACTTATAAAAACTAACAACATATGATCCAAACTTATAAACATTTAAGGTTTTTAAGTGGCTCGTACAATAAAATTAAAATATTAATCCATTGCAAAGGCAAGGAATTTTAATATATAGGTCTTTACTAATATTTACTATTTATAATGATACTATGTAAGAGTTGTGTTTAATAAAGTCTATTTAAAAAACATAGTTCTAAAATTTTAATATTCAATCACAGGTGATTCAGTATACAATCACATGTGATTTGTAAAAGCATCACATGTGAATTACGAAAAATTACGAAAATGTCACTCTGTCAAAAATTTTAAAATTTAATCTGGATCATTGATGCCATTGATCCAAAGGCTAAAATTAGTCCCTTAGAACTATGAATTAATTATGGACTATAATTAAACATTCTTCTACTAGGTAAAATAAAAAAACTGATGAAGTAATACGAGTCAAAAGTCGTCCATACTATATTTTAATGCATTGTGCGCTTATAATTTGTTCATTAAAAAAAATATCCATATTTATAATAAATAGCCTATGTAATTATATTTATCATGTTATTAATTATATTAGAAAAAGATTAACCAAAAACGAAGAACATTTATATGTGGATAAACTTCTTCGAACATAAGCATATCCATATTACATGTATTTCAAACATTAAAATTTTCTATTGTATGTATCAAAATTTTATTTTGTTGTTATTGTGTATATTAAACTCTCTATTGTATGTAGTAAAATTAAACTTTATACCTTTTTTATGTAATCAAAATACATACAATAACATCAAATTAAAAGTTTCATACACACAATAGGAACTTTTGAAATTCATTACATATAATAGCTAAACGTGTAAAGTTGACTACTCAACAACCTCACTTACCCATTCATGCATCTCTAAATATTATTACTGCGGGGCGGGCCCGAGGGTGTGTGGTTGGACAAATGTACGTAACTAATGTTTTAGAGGGGGTCTAAAATTGTTTTTGTGTGTATACTTGTAAGTTTCTCGATTGTGCCAAACACAGCCCACTAAAGATATTGTTTGATGAACATTTATTTTTATAAATTAAAATTTCTAGTTTGATGAATTCACATATAACTATAAATAAGAGTTGATATTCCTCTAAAAAAATTCCGTGCTATTTTTGAACCATACCTTTAAAGGAAATTAAAGTGTTAGGCGTTGAAGAAACACTGTTCAACAAACATTCAAGTATTCAACATATGTATTCATATTATTATGTTATATAGTTGGAAATATTAAAAAAATGAGGTGTAAACTAATCTAATCTTTTTACAGTGAGCATAAATGAAAGTAGATCGACATGCTTCTACTATGTTTGTGCAAACTTGGTGATTAAAATATAAAACTAATATTTGACCAAAACTTGACAACTTGTGATATTAGATTGATCATTAGACAACCTCTTTCCTAGGTTTTTATGTTATTATTTTCTAGTAAAATTCGCATTTCAAGCTGTTGTATTTTAAATTATGGAGAAAAACAACTATAGTAGAATATATAGAAGTTTCTTAAATGGTAGTGTCGCCTACAAAGAACACAGCAAAAGATGCATTTTTAAAGTAGGTTGCTTGTTTCTAATTTCAAGTGAAGGTTAAAGGATTTACTAAGTGTAAAATAATGCAATTAAATAATAAAGTCAAGTTAAGGTGTAAAATAATGCGATTAGATAACAAAAGAAAGGTTTTAGAAATGAGTATATAACCTATGTATCAACTTGTAGTCGATTAGAAAATTAAAGAAAAGAAAGAGAAGATGAACGTGTTGGAACGTTACCTTCCGTAAAACATGACGTCATAACTTAACAAGCACACCAAAGTAAAGTAAACCGTTAAGAACCAACATTGAAAATTTTCACCCGTAATGTTAATTTATAGAAAAGTATTCTCCATATTGAAGAAAATTAAGCTTTTTTTATTTTCTAAATATCTATACTACTATATAAATCATTTAACATTTCCTCTCATCTTTAATTTTAAGAGTTCTTAAAATCTATATCTATACTATATAAATTATTTAACATTCTCTCTCCTCTTTAATTTTAAGAGTTCTTAAAATTCAATCAAAATAAAATCTCGACCTTTCATTCTAGTTAAATTACTCTCATACACTCAATCTTTAACCATTTCACTCTCTCCTAATTTACTTTAACTTTTTATTTATTTAAAATACACTCTCAAACAAACACAATTATCCACATATATCAATAAATCTCCATAATATTATTAATTTCTCTCTCCTTATTTCACAATTAAAAATATTTTTTATTTTAATGTCTTCTACAATTTATTTTTAAAATTAATAAAATAGTTTATACAAATAAAGGAAAAACTAAAAAAATGGACATGTTATTGTAGAAATTTTTTTTGTGATATTGAATCGCACGAATAACATATCATTATATTATTGAAAGCTACATGTTGCAAAACAAAAATTATTCGTCATCGTAGCATTGTGCGGATACGATACTAGTCTTTTATAAAGAAGGCTGAAAAGAACAAAATCAACACATGAAACACTATGATTGATACACGAAGTCACACATCACAAAATTAGAAATATAATAATATTATTGATAAATAACAAATAAAATGGTAGCAAGAAGAGGATAAAAAGAAACAAAAGTCTCGTGTTTGTTTCTAGCTTATGTATAATAGTATCAAAGTATTGAAGAAATACTTGTCAAAATAGTAGGTGGGGAGTTCTTTTTATTTATATATATATATATATATATATAGGGGATGGTTCATTTGAAAATCATTATTAGTGTGAGAACCGCGAGAACCAATATTAGCCGTTCAATTGGTAAGTAGAATTCATGGATGAAGAGCGTGGGGAATTGGGTGTGGCAAGATGCATGTAAGGAATTCATGGGTGGGCAATCCAATTAAAGGAGGGGGAATGGACGGCTAAGATTGGTTCTCACGGTTTTGGCAGTAAAAACGGTTCTATTGGGCCAAGAATATTAGGCAAATTATTATCGATCATTCTTTTGTTTTGGTTCGTGATATACCTATTACGTCAAAAAAAGTTAGCATATAATTCATTAGGCCAAAAAAAGTTATATTGAGTGGTCGAGTTTTTGCATTGGTTAATTATATGATAATTATCATAGTATTAATAAAATTTACTTATATATATAAATATATTTATGTGATCTACTTTTTACTTCAGGAACTCCAAAATCAACACACCAACCATATAATATTGTAATTGTTAAATCAAAAATAAATATCAACGTGCGTAATAATAAGAAAATTTAATGGTTTTATTTGCCAGAAAACTACTTTAATGAAGTATTTTCATAATAATATATTATTTTTAACTAAAACATAAATGAAATCACCCAAAAACTTGTTGATTGTAAGGTTTATGTCTTTAAGAGAAATTTTTTTAAAACCAAACGATAATGACCATTGTCTTTGTCAAGACTCAATATATTAAGCCTTGTAATCTTGTATCATGGCCGCTACTTCGTTTCAACAGACTACAGCCCAACAGAAGGAAATAATAAGGAATAAGCTAACCCAACTAGCGACTGTGGGCTACAAAAGATGTTCCGTCTTTTTATGTATGCAAATGGATCTCTAAAATTAATTGATAATAGTGCATTTTTTGACCTACTAATATGATACTTGTCTCTCTACTTCAAGCGTTAAACAAATAAGTGCGATTTTTTTATTTTATATATTAAAGTTATATTTCTAGCTTTTTTAAATTAGTGTAACAAAACAAAACGTGTTTGTCCTGTTATGTCTAACTCGACTCGACTCGACTCGACTCTTCACTTTCGGAACACTATGCATAGTGAGTTTTCACATTGTGCTACCTATCATCAAACATTCTTTATTCAACAATTTAGGCCACAATTTGAATTTTTACCCCACGTTTAGTTATATCACCTAGCTTTATAAAGCCCAAAAGCACATAAGGTCCAATCTTCCAAGCCCAACACCTCTATGGCTCTATTCTATAGTATCGATTACGAAAAGGAGGGAAAAAAAGCCTAATCTTCTTGCTCACGTCAAAAAGTAGTAATGAAGTAATGAGTTCAACCCCTCCAGGAATCGACCTATTTGAAACTGGAAATGAAATTTAATTAAAAGAAAAGCAAAAGCATTTGTTAGAATCGCACCCAGAGAATCGACCAACGATATTGTCCGCTTTGAGTTGCCCCTCACGGCTTTAAAATGTGTCATTTGGTAGGAGTAAGATCTCCCCTCCTTATAAAGAGAAAGAATCCTTCTTGTCTCACCAATATGGGATGTCCATGTATTGCTACAGGAGCGGTGAATTTAAGAGTCGCGGATTTGACCAGCTCGAGGGAACGAGAAGACCCATAAACCCAACAGCATTTCCTTGTGAGTTTGATCATCAGTGGTCTATGCTTATTGTGTTCCTTTTCGGTTACTCTTTTTCTTTGTTGTTGGATGCGTGTTCCTATTTTTTTGTGAGTTCATGTTATTGTCCCTGTTCGTAAAACACTTAGAACTAGAGCACTTCAACAAGGTTGGACCTATTAGGCTATGTTAGTTGTTGGGTATTTTTAATTACGATGTTTGAACTTTGACTATTCTATAAATTATCATTTAAATTAGTATAAGATTTGAATCGAAAGTTTGGAATGTCTAGTGTTACAATAAAGTTATTGTAATAGGATCTTATAAACACAGTCTGATTCGATAATCTCAATCTTGTGAAGGTAATAGCGACATTGGACAGGATTCGATCTTAAAAATGCTTGTAAAGTGAGAACACAATGTGACATGTCGAATTGGTTGAAGTTAAAAATTGAAAATATTTACTCTCCTCGACGTGGCAAGTAATGGGTTTTGAGAGCCAATAGTTTCCTACATAAGTTACACATGTAGCGCTCTAATTGGTTAGTCTAACGTGGAATGACATTTCAATCCCTGTAAACACATCGATCAACCCCTCCGATGACGACACAAAATCCTCCTTCGAACACTAGAAATCATCTCAATTCCCACGTACTGGATTCAAACCCACATCCATATTACAAACACTACTCCGATCATGAAGATATTGAAAATGGTGTCAGCCATGGATTTGGTAGCATGGAGAGGCTTCGTATACACTCTATTCATACTCCACTTCGTCTTCGCCTGCCAACTCCTTCTGCTTCAACCCCTAGTTTCTGCCCTAGGTACTTTTCTGCTTCATCTTTTTTCTTTTGGTGTCTGTGATCTTGTGCTTTTAGTTGGACTTTACATTTTTATCAGATCGCGAATGGACTTCTAATTGTGTTCTGATTGAGATAGAATACGGGATGATCTAGTAATCGTGACATGTTCATTCTGTGTATTAGGGTTTTTTATATGTTAATGATACTAATGTAGTCTTGTGGGGAACCAAAATTTGAAGTTTCGGAATTGGTGACTTGGAGGTTTAGTTCAAGTTCTTTAACTGATTCTGTTCGTTTAGGGATCTCAGTCCTGGAACTAGAGTAAGTTTACTGTGTATTCCTAGCTGTCAAATTGAGTGGATTCAATGAGTTTCAGCTGATTAAAGGTTTAATTAAGGTTTGTTGATTGTGCTAGTAATGGACACTCATTTTTCTATCCTCTGGTTTGTTACTTTTATAAAGCTATGATTTTGGGGCGTTTAGGTTTTGGATTTCTAGCCCGTCTTAAGTGTGGTCGAGATTAAAAAAGGATTTAGCTTTCCTTACAAAATTAGATTTTGAAGTCTGAAAGAACCATTTTCCTTTTAGTTATAATTATACCAATTGCTTTTATGCTCAAATGAGGTTTAATACATCCCTTAATTTGACTTCGCCTCGTGATTATGGCATTTAGACAACCGGTATATAACAGTCGAAAACCATCTTGACTGTTGCAGTCGCAGCCATGTTATGGTGCATGCCTGGAGCACCACCTTTGCCCTCCGAACCATACCCCTGTGCCCACGAAAGCACCCCTTGACTTGTCCACAATCGCACTTAGTGACGCGTGCTTTTTGACCAATGCACGATGAAGCATTGGTATACCCTGCCACACAGAAATTTCACCTTGACAAAAATGAATGAAGTAAGA
Organism: Drosophyllum lusitanicum; assembly: GCA_032274825.1. Lineage (NCBI taxonomy): Eukaryota > Viridiplantae > Streptophyta > Magnoliopsida > Caryophyllales > Drosophyllaceae > Drosophyllum > Drosophyllum lusitanicum. Next base: position 17,937 of record JAUEJL010084901.1, read on the forward strand.
ATCCACCATACTTTTTCAAGACAATATAATAGTATATAGCTAGTGTCTTAGTGATGTGTTATTTCTAAAATCCCCAAAAGAAATATGAGCCTATTATGAAGAATAGTGCTAGTTAATTATCAATATACTTATACTTTTACAAGATTCTTCATACATCAGAATAATGTATGGATTAAGGCAGTATAACCCCCTTAACCTTTGGGGGTTTTAAGATAGTGGTTTGAGATGCTTGAATCGAACCTTGTAACCTGTCATATGCATTTTTTTTGCCATTTGTTCTTTCACTGAAACTGTGTATTGCATTGTTTCTTTTCATGTTATGGTCATGTAGATGGAAAATCCGGTGATACTGCTGAACTGTTTGAGAGAGTTTCACATAGTATAAAGGTGAAACGTTATAGCGAGGCAATCAATGATCTTAATGCTGCCATAGAAGCCGATCCCTCTCTTTCAGAAGCATACTGGCGTCGGGCTTCAATTCTTCGTCAGTTATGCAGGTTAATTTTAAACCTTTTGGTACAGCATATAATATTTCTCACAGAGGTATTCAAATTCCATTGTTTTGTGGCTTTCGCCGTCTTTAAAATCTTTTGATCACTAAGTTATCCAACAACCATCCCCTCTGTTTTTTTCCCATAACAAGAATAAAATGTTTGGCTCGGTAGATAGTTTAATAAGAGGTTTGACTGATAATCAAATACCTGAAATAGTCTTGTACTGCTAATAGGAATTAGGTCAATCATACCTTTATTTAGCAACCCACAATGGAAATTTGTGCATGGTGTTAAAACTTACTAGACTCTGTGATGGACCCTCATTCAGTGATATAAAAGTTGAATTTTGAGCGTTGTATGTTTGTATTCATAATCTTTGCATTGAGTTGAGTTTTTTGTACCTTCCATTTATGTGTTTTTGTTTAGCTTGCATCTCACCCTTGATCACTAAAATTTTCTTACGGACAACTAAAACCAAACCTTAATCCACCTATTTCCTGATTAGAAACTTATATGATTCAGGCGACTTTTTGGCTAATGTAGATATGAGGAATCTGAGAAGAGCTACAAAAAATTTCTTGAAATGAAATCGGGAAACTCAGTTGTTGAGAAGGAGCTTTCTCAATTGCATCAAGCACAAAGTGCTTTGGATACAGCCAGCAACCTTTTTGACTCGGGTGATTATATAAAAGCTTTGGATTTCATAGATAAGGTGGTTCTCATTTTTTCTCCTGCATGCTCACAGGTACCAACCAAAACATTCTAAACTAATCATGCTTACTTGTTTCAAGTTCTACACTTCTTTATATTCACATGCTGTATATTTTATATAAATTTCAGGCTAAAATACTAAAGGTAAAGTTATTATTAGCAGCCAAGGATTATGCAGGGACCATTTCAGAGGCAGGATTTATACTAAAAGAGGACGAGGATAACCTAGAAGCGTTGCTGCTTCGTGGTCGTGCCTATTATTACTTAGCTGATCATGATGTTGCTACCAGGTTTTATTTACAATCAGTTATTATCATAAATAAAAATGATATTGAAAATAGATAGTAACTTAGTTTTTTTTTCAGGCATTACCAGAAAGGGCTGCGTCTAGATCCAGAGCACAGTGAATTGAAGAAAGCATATTTTGGGTTGAAGAATTTACTGAAAAAGACAAAAAACGTAAACCCACTAACCATTAGCGGCTAATCAGCCTTTGAGTTTTGTATGTACCCCCCTCTTTGTCCAGAAGTCAAACTTTGACTTTTTTGCAGGCAGAAGAAAATGAAAAAAAGGGGAAATTGCGTGTTGCTGTGGAGGACTACAAGGCAGCTCTTGCTTTAGACCCTGATCATGTGGCACACAATGTGCATCTCTACTTTGGGTTATGTAAGCTTTTGGTTAAGCTTGGTAGAGGAAAAGATGCCCTAAATGCTTGCACTGAAGTTCTTTCCATTGATGAAGAGCATATTGAGGCCTTAGTTCAGGTTCTTTAATGTCACACTTAGTATCATGATTCAGAGAACTTTATTTGAATGTTTTTATTTGATTTTTAGCTAATTAGTAATGTTATAATTCGACTCGTTTTTCTCAGAGGGGTGAAGCTAAATTATTGACAGAAGATTGGGAGGGAGCTGTTGCAGATATCAAGTCGGCTGCAGAAAAATCACCTCAGGTTAGTTTGTATATATTCACTTTGAACCCAATTATATAACTAATATATTTAGTGTGTATTTTTATTTTTTCAATTATTGACATGCCAATTTTTAAAGGACATGAGCATACGGGAAGCGCTTATGAAAGCTGAGAAAGCTTTGAAGTTAAGCCAACGGAAGGATTGGTACAAGATTTTGGGTGTTTCAAAGACTGCATCCATATCCGAGATTAAACGAGCTTATAAAAAGCTTGCTTTACAGTGGCACCCAGATAAAAATGTTGACAATAGAGAAGAAGCTGAGAATAAATTCAGAGAAATAGCTGCTGCATATGAGGTCCTTTCTTTACCCTTCGGATTCTAGTCAATCACATTTAATCTTCAATTAAATTTATTATTTCATTGGGTGTCAGTAAATTTTGAAATATATTATTTAAGAGGTTCTATACTTCTATGCTTCAAAATTACATTTCATTTCGGGTGACTTCTTATCTATTTTCTCTTTCTAAAAATAAAATAAAAACATGCAAAGATAACCTGAACCGACTCATTCATAAGTAAAAAGGTCAAAATTGTCACTTCAAAGTCAACTGTTTGATGCTTTAGACCTCAAACCAGTAAATGTTAATTACAGATTCTTGGAGATGATGACAAGCGTTCAAAATATGACAACGGTGAAGACATTGAGGAGGGCATGAATATGGGTGGTGGAGGTGGATTTAACCCTTTCGCTGCAGGCGGTTTTGGTGGAGGAGGTGGTGGTTTTACATTTCATTTTGAGGGTGGCTTTCCTGGTGGTGGATTTGGCGGTTTCCACATGTAACCCTTGGGATGCTGGATTGCCTTCCATCCAACTAACTTACTACAAGTTTATAGCAGAAGAACTTTGTAGGAAATTGATTTTTCGGTTACTTGAGTTTCAAATCATGATCATTCCTTGTTTCTTTTGATAAAATATGCAATCGGTAAAACATGTTTAGCTACAAGGCATTTTTGTTGTGACATTATACGAAAATCATGTGGCTTTGAATCATATGAGTTATGGTAAATTAATATATGTTTGGGGATCTATCACTTAATGTGTTATTAGAGTCCATGACTACGATCTAAATATCATACAAGAAAATTATCAAATTGATACAAAATTTCATTCTTGAAAGGCTATTTGTAACGCATATACATTTTGACAGAACCTATTTCTATGTTCCCATTAGAGCCACCATCATGAACTTTTTCAACAGATACTCTCATATTTGTACAGGAGACTCCATTGGACCAAAACTCTGACATTTCTTTAGTATATGCCAAAGTAACAGGATTCTAGACAAACTGAGGATCGATGCCAAGATGGCAGGATTTCTTACAGTCCAGATTGTGGACCGGACTCTCAAGTTTGACCTCGCAGGTCAGATTCACTTTGGGGTGTATGATCGGTGTTTGTGGGCTGCAGTGGTTGTATTGTCTCTACTGAACCACTTTGGTGGTGAGGCTGGTCTTGTGACACATGAGCGGGTTCCGAGGTCTCTTGAGGTTGATCAACTTCGGGGCCCCCCTGAGATTGGTTTGACCAACCGTGCCATCTTCCCCTCCATTTCAAGAATTCATAAATGATTGAAGTTCCACACATTGCACCACCGAAACCAGCAAATGTAGCAAGCAAAACTGAGAGAACCCCAGTCACATGTAGCTGTGAATTTTGCACATACTGAATGGTTAGAGGGGTAGGCTCCACTTTTGACTTTCAATGATCAAAAAGTCTTCTTTTCTAACTCTAGTTTGATACTAATTTTTCAAGTTTAAAAGATATGGATTGATAACCCACATTAAGGAGTACCAATAAATAGTCATATCTGGTGCTAAAACCTGAAATCATTCGTATCAATTCTTTATTTTTGGCAATTTAGACTTTCAAATGTCAAACATTGACAAATCAGACACATTTTTATATCCGTCTTATTTTATCAAATTAATTAAAATAACAAATTCACATGAAAACCCAAACCTTCGAGTAGAAAACATGTGCAAAACCGACCACAAGAGCAAACTGAACAGATGCATAAATCCATGCATACCGTCTCTTCACTGAACATAAATTGCAGAACTATTAATGCATTATAACAAAGATCCTTAAATCCAAGTAGTTGCAATCTTCTTTGGGATAGAAGATAGATATATCAAGTGAAAGTGACAAAAATACCCATTGTTGTTGATGTCATTGATGCAAGGAGACCCAATATGCAAGAAAAAGGCAGAGATATAGCAATAGCACCAGAACCCATTTTGTTTACCTTTTAAAAACAGTACAAAAATATCAGGAGCGCTGCTAAGTTTTAAAATAAATATAAATTATATAATTGAGATTCTTGACATACCAAAAGTTGCTCCAGGAAACAAAAGTATGCAAGCATGCTCACGATTACAAGAATCGGTACATCCTGCCATACTCTGATATAAAAAAAAATAAAGAGTTATAACTCCAATAATCAAATTGTTATGTATATACATGTTACCTGTATCTAGGAGCTTCTAACTGATGCATAGCCCCATTTCCTCGATGAATTCGGCTTTGAGATCTCTGAATCCGAAAAAGAGTAACTGGCAAGTTTTTGACTTCTTGCTTGCAAACTTCACAAGTTTTGTTTCCTTTAAGGCTAAACCACTTTATGGCACATTCTTGGTGGGCCAGGGCTAATTCACCTTTGCAATTGCACTCCATTTTAAGCGTATCATCAGCACCTTCCTGCAGTTCAACCATACATATTCTACAAACAGCTTCATCTTCTGCTATGTGCTCACCCCCTTCTTCATGATCATTTCCATCTATCAGTGTTGATTAGTTATTAAAAAAACATACAAGATAATGTTCAAGAACGTATTCTAGGAGATCAAAATACCAGCTTTGGTTGTAGGATTGACACTTAGAGTGGGATGAGTTCCTTGTGCAACTCTAGGAGTAGTTGGAATTATCCGAAATACACCACCTAAAGACTCTATTTGTGTTATGCTTCCGTCTTTAATCAAATCAGGAACAGAATGCGAACGATGCATAGGCTGTTGGATCCAACCTTTCTGTAATATAAAGATTATAACTTGTTTTTAAAAAGGATATCCAAAGAAAATGTATGGTTAAAGATTTACTTACTTCCATGGTGTTTCTTCCATGCATAGACTCTGGATTCGAATGAGCAATAGGTGTTACGGGTAAAGATGATGTTCTTTTTGATTTGATTGCAAATAACTTTGTAAAAGATAATGTTCTAGACATTTTAGCCTTCCCTCTAATCTCTGATGGTGAGCCTCCAAGTGCTAGAATTGCAGCTTTTTCAATCTCTGAAGTTCTGTTTCTAAATTTGAAGCTTAATTTAGGAATGAGGCTTTTGATGGATGGTTTAGCTCTTGATGATGAAGGACTTGTGGATGATTCATAAAATTTGGCATAAGCATATGTAGGGCTACGTAATGGTGAAAAATTAACTCTTTTTGGAGTTTGTTGTGGTGTTAATGGTGTATTCATCAACTTCACATCATCTTTGACAGACGTATCAAATGTTCTTTCTGGTATCTCCAAGACCACTTGTTCTGGATTTGAATGTTGACACGCTGTCTTGATTTCGATTATTTCGCTGCTTGTGGTAACTTCACTTATTTCACTTGTTTGTTCAACCTGTGAATATACCAAAGATTAGATAAACTTGTAGTATGAGAAGTATACTGTTTGACTTTCAAATGTCAATCGTATAAGGTTGCCTAAATGAGAGACGTAAGTTTAAAGTTCTTGATTTAACGATTAGAATGATAATTGTTTTGGATGATTAGCCAGAAATACCAAATAACTTAACAAAGCTAGAAACCAAAAGTTTTCTAGTCAAATTCATATGCCTGGTTTACCATATATTATGCTCATAGAGATCAATAACATTATGTACAATAAAGGTACTGCCTCTGTAGATTACTTTTCAAGAAATCCTTTAAGTATCTTAATTAATCAAAATCCAAATTACATTCAGAGGAAAATTTCTGAAAAATCTAATTCCTAAAAGAGAAAATCTTGCAGCAAGACAGATTCACATCAACACGTGTCTTAGATGAGTCATTGCCTGACTCTGTGTGTGTGTGTGCGTGAAACCCACCAGAATTTACATTAATAGAACCCATTTTTAAGCGTAATTTTGCACAAATTCAGAAAAAGATCAAGAAAAAAGCCTCAGATCATAAAAATTAAATCACCAATCAATATCGATAAGTGTCTTCCTTACGCCACTTACTCTGCGCATATTTATGTGAAAAACACTCCATAATCTACATTAAAGGTACCATCTTTATGGATAAAGTTTTGATAAATTCAGAAAAAAAAAATAAGAATTCCAAGATCACCAAGATGCAATTTAGTCAACCTGAATCACAAGTAATATCAATTTAGCCACTTACTCTGTGTGTGTGTGTGAGAGAGAGAGAGAGAGAGAGACTGTGTTTGAAGATATACCTTGTGAATGAGAGGAGGTGGAAGATCAATTGAGATGCTATTGAGAGCTTCTTTATCAGAAGAGGATTTAGCCATGGATGAATGATTAGTGTTCAAGAGATTCAATTTGTGAATGTTATATATGTATGTATATACATCATCATATCATAAAAGAAAAAACAATGATAGCAAACCCTGTAAAAACCCCTGGAGTATAAATATATATTATTAATCAAGAGGTTGAGAGATGAGAGTGAGAATGGAGATGGGGGTTTGGATGATTGTGAGCCACCAACAACAACAACATCCACCTCGTACCACGCCAGACTCACACAACCATCTGATCAAAATACTATACTCTCGATGCTTCTCACTCTCCTAGTCGCAACCTTTTTCTTTTGACTAACCTCCAAAACCTCCCCCCCTATATATATTATATATGCATAGGCATAAACATAGAAATATATAAAAAGAGAAAGATTTGTACACTTGGAATTGGAAACACTAATAATTATATTTTCTTATTTAAAATAAATTAACATATCACTTATTTAAAATATTTATATATATAAAAGCAACTGTGATAAATATTCGTATATTATACATTCTCATAGAAATTAGCCTCTTAAAGTATCTACAAAGTTATTTATAAAAAAAATAGAATATAATATAAAAACAGTAATACAAGGCATCTATGTACTAATTTCGCTTTATTAAATCAATGTACACCGACAACGTCTATGTACTCATTTCGCTTTTAAAAGTCAAGTAACTTACGATTATTTTTTTAAGGAGAACCAACACTTGTAACTTGTAAGGGCCGAGAATACGAGTAAAATTTATAAAATAGCAATAATAATAATAATGGTATGAATGGTTAAAATTCAATAGACTATTTTTTTATAAAAAAAATAAGACAAAGAAGCATAAAGAAAGAAGGTTTACAATAAAAAGAGCAATAATGATATAATATTTATTTATTCATCGTTCTTAAGGAGGTGGTTATCATTCTCATTTCTTTTTTATTTAATCATGAAGTTAGTGCACCGATAATCTTTAGAAGTCACTTCAACAATCTTGAAGCAAGTTTTTCGGCATGAATTGGTAATAATTAGAATAAAACTGATATTTAAATATTCTGATATATATAATTGAAATTCGTATAGACTTAATGTAGTGGTATATTGTTGATTTTGGTGGTCAGTATGTTACAAGTTGTAGCAAAACGAATTATCAAAGTGTTGAATAAGTCATAGTTATTTGCCTCTATTTTGATTGATTCGTTTCTCATTTAAAAAACAAAGTCATTTTATTCATTAATTTTGTCTATTATGTATTAATAATTTTTAGTTGGAAAAACACTCTAATTTTAGTGTCATCAACTATATTTTAGTTAATTATAATTTACTAAAGACTGAAAGAGGTTTTCAAGATAAACTAATACGAGTTTATGAGGTGCGTAGTACACACTCGTTTTAGTCGATTGAAAGACGTGACCCATATTTTTTTTCTCACGAAAATAACATGCCTGCTGATTGATAGTTATTTTCGGTTCTTGTCTAATTAATTGATTTACTAACTATATATCCACGTACGATCGATCAAAATGTTTGAAGGGATTGATTCAATCCACTTACTAAGATATGTTAAATACCTTAAATATTTATAAATTTTAATGAATAAATAGAGCTAGATAAAATAAATTAATTTGTGAAGTAACATGTATCGACTTAATTAACAAGACCCGTAAAATTATTAATTATGTATCAAATTAACCCATTCAATTTCCCGTCTCTTATGATAGAGCACACAGAGAGGAGGGAAAACAAATGCTCATCAAGCAGCAAAGCGCAATACCGTACCCTGTTGAAGTGCGCCATTCCCAATCATGCGTGTATTTTTTGACCTTTTTGCAATTCAATTTATCAAACAAAAGGTTTTATCTGGTTATTCTTTTTTTTCTCCTTTTCTATTTTTATGTGATATATATATATATATATATATATATATATATATATATATAGTTTTTTGTTATATATAGTTTTTTGTTTATAAATAATATTCGATCTTATCTTTATACTAACATATTTTATTTATTGTAAATCTAAAATAATATTTTGAAAGACACAGCCAGCCGGCCACTAAAGATCATATCATAATCATACTAGCTAGATGAAGCAACCAAAAAGGAGTCTACAACTTAATTTAGGATCCAACGAAAGATCCTCAGCGAACTACTAAAATTTTAGTTAAGGGTGATTTTATATATCCCTTTTGATTTGACACTTAAGTTTGTGAGGGGAGGGGGGCTAAATAGTAGCACCCTTTCGTTGTGTTCCCGAATTTTACATACGAAAGAAAATAATAGAAAAGAAATTTAAGGAGAGAAAAGAAAAGAAATGAAATGATAACAGTTTTAGTTTTTCGCGTTCCTAAGATTGAAAGAAAAGAAAAGAAGAGAAAGAGTATTGTTTTTATTTTGTATTCCCGAGTCGGAGAGAAAGGGAAAAAATGAGTTGTATTACAATAATACCCTTATTTTCTAAAATTATTAGTTGTTA
>JAUEJL010084902.1:0-14870 GCA_032274825.1 Drosophyllum lusitanicum
TGACATTATGTATGAGCACTACTTTCTGAAGATGGGGAAAGAGGTAAAAATCCTCCTAACCGAAGCCACGGTACCACTAGTAGGATTCGCAGGAGAATTAGTGTGGCCTATCGGAGAGCTCCGGCTGCCAGTAACCTTCGGCATTCCACCTTTGGATCGTACTATTCATCTCAAGTTCATGGTAGTACGCTCTACATCCTTATACAAGATCATCCTGGGTAGAACGGGAATTTGCTCTTTGCGAGCTGTGGTGTCAACCATACACTCTTCGATAAAATTCCCAACCCCAGGAGGAGTAGCAACCGTTGCTTCAGAGAAGAAAGCCGCAAGAGAATGTTTACAGATTGAACAGGAGGAATTGCAGGCACAACAAGTTGAAGTGAAAAAGGAGGAAAGTCAAGCGATAGTGATCAACAGCGATTATCCGGAGCAACCTGTGACCATCGGCCCTGCATTAAGCAATGAGTGCAGGTGCAGCTTGGTATAGATACTCCGAAAGAACAAAGAAGTCTTTGCTTGGAAGCCGTCAGACATGACTGGTATACCCAGGGAAGTTATGGAGCATAAATTGGGTATAGGAGAAGCAATTAAACCCATGGTTCAAAAGAAGAGGAGCCTAGCGCCCGACAGAAGTAGAGCTGCAAGCGCCGAAGTGAGTAAGCTAACCGAAGCTGGGATATTGAGGGAGGTGCAGTACCAGTCTTGGGTAGCAAACCCGGTAAAGGTTAAGAAGAAGGATGGCACGTGGAGAATGTGCGTAGATTTTACGGACCTCAACAAAGCTTGTCCCAAAGACCCATACCCTCTTCCGGAGATCGACCTTAAAGTGGAATCATTATTCGGGTACCGTTTTAAGTGTTTCCTTGATGCATACAAGGGGTATCATCAGATACAGATGACAAAAGAAGATGAAGACAAAACAGGTTTTCACACAGACAAGGGGGTTTTCTGTTATCAAAAGATGCCGTTTGGTCTCAAGAATGCCGGAGCTACGTACCAACGTCTGGTAGATAAGGTGTTTCAAAAGCAGATAGGGAGAAACATCGAGGCTTATGTCGACGATATAGTAATCAAGAGTCCGACGGAAGCAGACTTGATCAGAGATATCGAAGAAACGTTTGCCAACTTGAAACGAGTGAACATGAAGTTGAATCCAAAGAAATGCTCCTTTGGCTTGGAATGAGGGCATTTTCTTGGACACTTTATCACCCCAGAAGGGATAGAGGCCAACCCTGGCAAGACAAAAGCAATCATGGACTTGCAGTCGCCCAGAACGATGAAGCAGGTGCAGAGCCTGAGTGGGAAGTTAGCAGCTCTGCACAGGTATACCTTAAGAGCAGCGGAGCACTCCTTACCAATCTTCAAGACATTAAAAGATTGCATCAGCAAGAAAGACTTTCGGTGGACGCAGGAGTCATAGGAAGCATTCCAGAGGATGAAACAAACGATCTCGGAGCTACCAACGCTCACAGCTCCTAAAAAAGGTGAAACCCTGATCATGTATCTAGCTGCGTCTACTCGTACATTAGGCGCAGTCTTAATGGCAGAACGGGGTAAGAGACAAATGCCCATTTACTTCATAAGTAAAGTACTACAGGGTCCGGAGGCCAACTATCCGGCCTTAGAAAAAGTTGCGCTTTGCTTAATCTTTGCAACACGAAGGTTACGAAGATACTTCCAGGCACACCAAGTGAAAGTAATTACCGACGCCCCGATCAAACACGTACTGGGGAAGCCAGAAGCCTCTGGAAGACTGGCCAAATGAGCTGTAGAACTGGGAACATTTGACATTGTCTTCGAACAAAAAGTAGCAGTGAAGGGCCAAATCCTAGCCGACTTCATATTCGAATCGGCCGAACCATGGGAACAAAGGGTTGCTGATGATAAAGAAGACCAAGAATGGTGGAAGCTATACACGGACGGGGCATCAAGCATTGAAGGAGCAGGTGGAGGGCTAATCTTAACAAGTCCCACTGGGTCGGAATTTACATACGCGTTGCGCTTCAATTTTAATAGCTCTAACAACGAATCCGAGTATCAAGCTCTCCTTGCAGGCCTTCGGATAGCATCGTCCATGAAGGTACAAAATTTACAAGTATATGTAGATTCTAAACTTGTTGAATAGCATATTAATGGCTCATACGAAGCAAAAGACCTAACAATGAAGCGATATCTTCAAAAGGCGAAGGACGCCATGCACAACTTCAAGACATGTACAATCAAACAAATACCTAGAAGCCAAAACAAGAAGGCGGATGCTCTAAGCAAGTTAGCTTCAGTCACATTTGCGCACTTAACAAAGGAGATTCTGGTCGAGATCGTCGATAGACGGTCCATCGATACGGAAGAAGTTCATACTGTCGTAGAAGAAGAGGAAGATAATTGGATGACACCAATCATTCAATACTTGAAAGAAGAACGAGTAACGGAAGAAGGCGACGAAGAAAAGCTCCGACGAATCGCAGGAAGATACAAACTGATCGACGGAAGGTTATACAGGAAGTCATACCTGGGGCCGGACCTCAGGTGCCTAGGACCAACCCAAGCTAGCTACGTAATACGGGAGATACACGAAGGATCATGCGGGTTACACGCCGGTCCTAGGTCGGTCGTCGCCAAGGCGAAACAGATAGGGGTACTATTGGCCAAGTATGTATCAGGATGCCTTCGAAGAGATTAGGAGGTGCACAGCTTGTCAGATTCATTCACCACTACCCAAAAAACCAAAGAGCAACTTGGTGTCCATCACTGCCTCGTGGCCATTCATGAAGTGGGGAATGGATATAGTTGGTCCTTTTCCCGAAGCACCAGGAAGAATGAAGTTTTTACTTGTAGCCATCGATTACTTTACAAAATGGTGTGAAGCAAAACCGTTAGCTACCATTACCGGGGCACAAATAATGAAGTTTGTTTGGGAAAACAATGTTTGTAGATTTGGGCTCCCGAAGATACTAATCACTGACAACTGCAAGCAGTTCGCAAATGACCCGTTCCACTCGTGGTGCAAAGAGATGATGATCGAACAGCGCTTCACGTCCGTTGCTCATCCCCAGGCGAACGGACAAGTGGAGCGGATGAACAGAAGCATAGTTGAAGGAATAAAGACAAAAATGGCTAGGGATGGAGGAATGTGGCTGGATCACCTAGGTCATGTGCTATGGGCACATCGGACCATGATCAAGACAAGTAATGGCAAGACCCCTTTCAGCCTGACTTATGGAACTGAAGCAGTGATCCCTTTGGAAATAGGAGTGTCGTCCTACAAAAGTAGTCAAGTAAGCGAAGAAAACAACATTATGGGTTTGTGCGAAAATTGGACGCGTTGGAAGAACGAAGGGAAGTAGCCGCAATAGCGGAAGCAAGGTAAAAACAAAAGATTGAGCAATACTACAACAAACGAGTCAATCACACAACTTTTAAACCTTTGGACCTGGTATGGAGGAACAATGAAGCCAGTAGATGTGTGAAGCAGGGAAAGCTGGCCCCCCAGTGGGAAGGACCCTACAAGGTCCGGACAGCGCACATAAATGGATCATATGAATTGGAGGACCTACAAGGGAGGCTAATCCCACGAACATGGAATGTGATGCACTTACGCAAAAGCTACATCGGGAATTAAGAAAAGCCGACGCTCCATCAACTTTTGTCATAGGAACTTACATGTCAATGTATTACGATCGCTAGTGCAACAATTTATCATTGACCAAACTCATGTACTCTCTTTTTGAAGGTCTTATGAACCTTAAAAGTACTTGAACGAAATAAACAAAAGTTCTTAGCATAATCATGCGAAAAATTTCATATCCTATTGGATAACATCAAATCAACCATCAGTCAATACGAGGATGATCATCCCAAAACCAAACATGGCTCTCAGAAAAGCAAGCCATATAGTCATCGACAACGGTCTTGGCTATATCACATACTCGAGTATAACAAAAACAAGTAGCCACAATAAACATAATATTGCTACATTAACATCATATCCTAAATGATCACATACGAGTCAGGTGAGAAGAATAACTCACTCAGCAAATAATACACAAATTATGTCATGGGGAGGGGTCCATCTCCCTAACAGACAAACATATAGAACCCATATTGTTCATCCAAAACACAGATTATCTTGTTATCAAAGTTTTGAAAACAAGCATTTAGTAGAAATACATCAATAATCTTTTTCAACAGGAGTACTTTCCGAAGTACCTGCAACAACCACAGAAGCGATCTCCCCAGCTACGGCTATCATCTTTCCAACAACACCAATGCTCTCATCCACAGTCTTCGCAGCGGCCGAATCATCACATAATTCCGCTTCTTGGGCAGGCTCCTGCACCATCTCATCCATATCGTCCGCAGCCTCTTCCTCCGGCTCCGCACCAGCATCAGCAAATACAGCATGCTTCTTCACCTCCACCTGCAAGCCTTTTCCTCCGGCCGCTTCACTAGATGTAGGAACAACTGAAGCCTGATTCATCACCATAGGTTCCAGCCTGAGTCCTCTAATACCTTCCACACCACCAACATTAGATACCATCTCAAAAAAGGATCCAAAAGATGCTTTATCCCAAGCCTCAGCAGCAACGCGCAATTCACGAGGGGCGTGAGCATTGTACCACGGTGCTTTAGTGAAATCCAACCCTCGCTTAGCATAGTTTTCTCCTACCTCCAAACCTCGAACATAGCCTACCGAATAACTCTTCGACTGTAACTCACCTAAAGGACGAAGAAAATCATCGCTCCGGCGGAGCTCCCCAAACACATGTTTAAAACCTTCCGATATCAGCCACGATCGATCGTCTTCAAGCTGACCATTAGCCATTTTCAAGCTCTTCACCTCCTTCTCTAAGCGCTTAATCCTTGCATCTTTGGATACCAGATCCTCCTTCAGAGCAAAGCATTCCTCTTCTTTAGAAGCAGTAGCTTTAGACGCCTTCTTAAAAGCACTTTTGTAGGACTTCTTCGACTCTCGGAGCACATCTACCTTCTCCTCCAAACCGGACACTTTACCTTCATACTGCTCCACCTGTGTTGAAAACTCCTTGATCCTTGCCTCAGCTATCCCAACCACTTCATCTGCCCGCTCCCAACGATGGTTCATTTCAGAACCAATGGCACAAACTTTTACAAGGTGGTAATATAAACGATCAGTTATATAGTTATCAGTCTTGCTAGACATCCTTCGAAGCTCCACAGGAAGAATCATGGAGTCAATGAGATTCCTACATACTTCCAGCCGATCATAAGTGGAGTTATTCCTTACACACGGGAGGGATGGAACAAACTGTTGACTATTAACGGCAGTACTCGCTCCGAAATAAGTATGGATGTCTTCGTCATCTTCCTGATCCTCTTCTACCACAACTCTTTTCCCTTTCCCTTGGCTGGTTTCCCTAGACGAATCACCCGTTGGCGACGAAACTTCTACCCTCGCAGATGAACAACCCTTCTTCGTACCCACAATACGTGGCTTGTCAGAATCATGAACTGGAATCTCCTCAAGTGCTCTACCATCAACATTATCCTCATCAAGAACCACAAGATCAGACAACCGACTCCTTGATACCAATTTTTTCTTTTTAGCAGCAGGGGGACTTCCCCCAGACCCTTTGGTAACAGTAACGATGGCCCGCTTCATAGATCTAGTAGTAGCAGTTCTACTCCTTTCAGCAAGAGGTTCATCTAAGGGGATACTAAGGTTATCCTTATTCGCTTCAATTAGCGGGAGCTCCCCTTTCTTGCAACTTTCCTCACCAATCTCTACATCTTCTATCACTGGAAGCAGAATGAAATCCAACACACTCATAGCTGAAACAATGAAACAAAGCAGATTAACAACAAGAAACATACAAATAATATACAAAAGACAAATTCCACCCCACCATACCCTTCCCTTTATGAAGGAGCACTGGTCGCTTGTCTGGACGATCCCACAAGCAACTAATACCGGTTAACACAAGCACTTCTTCTTCAAACGATCGAACACGGATAGGATTTTTCACTAACAGGGTAAACAACTTCACATCTATTTCATCGTCCTCAGGGACCGGATCGGCAATGGGGCGATCCATTTCCCTCCAACTCATCACAAGGGGAACAGTTGAGGCTTTGACCCAAAAGAAGGGGCCTTTCCATATTTTCAAACAGGAAGGAGAATCGGTTATACACACAGGTGAGGGGGGTTTCCTTTTTTCCATCGTAAACCAATCTCCGGCTTTTCCCAACTTGTAAAACTTTCGAAACAAAGGCACCGTCGGAACTCCGCCGAAGGCTCGACAGTGAACCTCGAAACTGGTGATCTTTATCACCCCCAACGGCGATAACTGAGAAATATGTACTTGAAAGTACTCAAGCACCGACAAGAAAAACTTTGAAAAAGGAAATCTAAGATTACCGAAATCAAACCACTTCATGTATAAACCCACATACCCAGACGGAAAATCGCGAATAATAGCCGATCGATCAGGGCAAGTAGGATGAAATTCTTTTCCTATTTGATACGTCGAACAGAACCTATTCATACTAACTTTATCGACGACGGAATGCGTCGATTGAAGATTGTCCTTGGGCATTTCCAGACAAACGACGCGACACACACACAACGGAAAACGGTAGCGCAAAGAAAGAAGAAGGCGAAGAAATTTTGCAAACCTGGAGTTAACAACGACAAGAAGAAGGAAATACCCTCGGAATCTGACCGGCGATGGATACTTGCAGCCAAAGCGATGGTTCTAGGGCTCTCTCGCTCTAACGAAATGACAACTTCTAGCCTTAGTCGGTTACAAATATGAGCAATTATAACCTCCCTGCAGGCGACGTCATATCAAAGTTCAAAATTCAAATAAGGAACGAATGAAAGAACGCCAGGTATTCCCCCTACTCCTACTAATTCCCTCTATTTTCCCCTTTTCTTTTTCCTTTTCTTATCTCCTACTATAGTATTTATCATGGCCCGGTTGAATAAGGCCCAACTGAAACCCAAACAATCTACAACTGGCCCAGTGGGAAAGACTATACATCATACCCAATATACACGTAAAAAAAAACAAAACAAAAACACACACATACTTATCTAAGTCTAGCATCTATTATCTTATACTCAGATAATACACCCTAGACTGGGGGGACTTGATAGTGTATATAGGTAAAAGTCCAAAATCATTAAAAACCCAAAATCATTAAAACCCAAAAATATATCCTAAGCCCAAAAGAAGAAAACAATCGGCTGAAGGATCCTGTTGACTTTCTTCTGCACGTCTGAACCAAGAGGAGCCAATCAAGTGATAGTCTCCTTAAAAAGACAAGAGCCACATCCCAAAGAAGATCAGGACAGCAGAGGACAAAGTGAATCAGTAGCTATCCACTGACAAGCAGAAGGAAGGCACAACATGGACCGGTGGGTAATAACATGCACTCTTGGACCACATCAAAGATAAAAGGAAAGCATACGGGACTTCAAGGCAAGTAACAAAAAATAAGAACAAAATTTCCACTATACTCTTGGCTCTCAACTCTTCAACAAAAAAGATCCTTACAAGTTGTGAATTGTCACAAAAATATTGGGGCTTAGCTTAGCAAGTCATAGAAAATAATCAATTATTTGGTCCAAATTTGTGGCTACTATAAAATAATACAAAAATATAACTCAAACCCATATTTTGAAATAATGAAACCCATTAAGTTTGACACAACTTAGTATAACGATTAACCAATAAAATCGATAACGAAATCCGATCCGTTATCACAAACCGCTAACCGCCCCATTAGAAACCGATACCCATCGATTTTGAAAAACACATAACCGATATTATCGGTTATAGTTCAGGTTATGATAAAAACCGACCCAAACCAACCCATGCGAAGTACTACTTCCATCTCTATGGTCATGACTTATGAGTTTGAGACTTATTTTCTTTTCTACTTTTTTTCACCCCTTTTTTTCTTTTCTACCCCTTCTATTTTCTTTGAGTTATAGTCCTTGTACAACAAAAAACAAAATCATCCATATGCAACTATATGTTTCATCAATCTATATTATGTGCCATTTATTGCTTATAGTTGTTGCATATAGATTAATTTTGTTGTATACAAATCATATATCATTTTCTTTCTATCCCATTTTTATTTTCTTTAGCTTTTTTCTTTTTTTAATAGCAAATTACTTTTTTTTTCTCCCTTATTCTTTTCTACCCCTTCTATTTCTTTTCAACCCTGTTTTTGTTTCCTTTAGTTTTTTCTTTTATCTTTTTTAATAATAATTTACTTCATATTTTTATATTTTTAAATCTCACGACAATAGTTTAATTTTCATTTTTTTCTTTATTTTGGAAATCTATTTCGTAAAAGTCAAACTTTTTAACACTATAAATCCTCTAAAAAATTTCAGGACAATATTTTGAAATATATAAACAATCTTACTAACAAAAAAATTGGTTATTCAAATCTTTTTTAGAAGGGCAAATTGTATGAAAATACAATAAATTTTGTCTTAATTATCATTATATATAACAAACTTTAAAATTTTAAAAATAATACAATTAACTTTCATAATCCTTTTATTGTATGTAAACAACTTTTTTATGTGTCTGCTGTTTAGTTACTATTGTATATAATGAACGTTGTCATAACTTCCATAGTATACAACAAATTGCATACAATGTGGGGATTATGAAAGTTGATTATATTATTTTTAAGAAAATAAAATTGATTGTATATAATGCTAACTAAGACAAAGTTCATTGTTTTTTAATACAATTTTTGCTTTTTAGAAACCCTTTTGGTAAAAATAAGACAAACTTTTTAATGCTATAAATCTTTTAAAACATTTTACAAAAAGTAAAATGCTTAGAAAAAACTGCCTAAATACATTCGTAAAGCGAATGATAAGCAAAGTTTAGTAACGAAAATTTTAGTATCACATCTCACATATAAACAGTTTTAAAAGTTAACAAGTATATAAATTTTTACTTCCAAAACTTATGATTTTTATAACTTTGGTAATTATTTAAATAAAAATTTGAATATGCATATTCCGCAGCAAATCGCGGCTCCATTCATCTTGTAATTTCTATTTGTTCTTTTTAAAGAATAAATTACATGAAAATATAATAAACTTTACGCTAGTTACTATTGTATATAACCAGTTTTTTTACGTCTGATTTTTAATTATCATTATATACAATTAAATTTGTCATAACTCACATTATAAAAAATTTATTATATATAATAGTAGCTAAGAAAAAAATTATTATATTTGTATAGATAAACCTATAAATCAATTATACAAATTTATGATGCGAAATTATTTTATTTTTTCTATCAATTGATTTTCTTTAGGTAGATGACAAATATAGTACTGGGTGGCAAATCTCGTAAAATAAATAGAAAGAAAGGATATAGTGAATAGAATATCTCACAATAACGACAAAAATATGGTCAAACACCTCTTTTTCATTTTCCGTTTTTCCCTCCCTCTGCTTTTATTCATTTTTAAGTACAATTCCCCCTTTTCCAAAAAATCTCTTTTTTGAGATTAATATGAGAAATATTTTTCTGCTTTTAATTAATTACTTTATAAATTAATATTTACCAAAAATATAAATGGTAACTCTATTTTTAATGCTTATACAATTTGGAGAGCTGCTAATTTTTAGCAGCAAATATTTTTTTAAATTTTTTTTTGGCATGGTAAGATGATATTTGGAAGTGCACACTTCATTAAGTTCGAACATGAGGAATTCTTTTTCCTAATATGACGTGAAAAGAGATGATTTTTCTCGGCCAACAGGCTATTAAATTTTAAATATTATTATACCAACATAACTAGTTTTTTATATATTTAATGTTTGATATGTATAATGCGTGAATTCTCTTACCTTATATTATTATTTAATTAATTTTAACACATATTTTAATTAAATGAGTAAACTAACAAGCAGAAACGATGTATACAAAGCTAAAAGAAAAACCATTCCTTGTGCCTTTACACTCTAGTCTTGAAATTTTTTTACTTATTAAGATTTACCTTTATTGAATTTTGCACTCATTAATGAGAATTTTGAATTATTACCCTTTTCAACCCAATAATTAATACAAATTTATCTATTTTTTATTAAAAAAAATTGAGCGAAATTTTTTTATTACATTTACACACGCATAATCGATGCATCTGTGAAAATTTTCACAAAATTTCGGGGTTTCAGTGTGTGTTTTTTTTGCTCGAACAGCTTCCAAGATTCCCTCATTTTCATCGGAAACAGTAATGTGCTCTTGCGAACAAGTTTTGTTTGCTGATTCCTTACTTGATTCAGTTTCCAGGGTTTCGATTATTATTTTCTTGTGTTGTTTTTGCAGTTCAGGTTGGCTGATGTGAAGAGATTCTGGCAAATATTACGGTGCAAGTCCTCATTATTTGATTTTTTATTTTTATTTTTATTTTTGTCTTTTGACTGCTTGAGGCCTTATTTTTCAAGCAAGAAAATTTTAGTATGTTTGTTCAACTTTTACCGTGTTCATGAATTTCTTCCTATCTTGTTTGTCCTTAATTGTTTATTTATGTAAATGATTCATTCGATTTTTCATTACATAGTTTGTTTGTTTGTTTTTAGATAAAATTAAGGTTTTCAATTACATAAAATCGTTTTCAGGTGTGGAATTATGGCTAAAAAGTATTTTAACATCACTTAAATTTGATCAATATCCAACAAAATCAAAGTTAGAGGCTGAGTTTGAATGTCCAGCCTTAATATTTTTGCTTTACTTCGTACAATTAGAAAAAGTTTAAATTGCATTAATCTATAAAAAGACTATTACAATAGAAAAATATTGTGCTAGAATTATATTTTGAGATGTAATAAAAACATGTTCAAAGAGATGGTGATTGCATGTACTTAAGCTGCTGGAAGATATTAATTACTGCAGCAGGCAGTAATAAGTTTGATGAGTGGTCATCTTTTAATTTTTTTTCTGGACATATTTAGTATAGAAGCTCACTGGTGAGCATGGATTCGAGGCAAAATATGATGCCAGCAGTAGAAACAATTGCACCCGAGGCTCCATCATGCTATCAATTGGCTCCAAGGAGCGATAGCTCTACTTTGCTCATTGGACCACCTGGTTTTACACCTCAGAGTCAGAGTGGTGGACTCCAACCCTCTTTGGTTAAGAAGAAGAGGGGCAGGCCAAGGAAATATGGTCCAGATGGGGTGGTTGCTGGCGGTGGTAGTGGTGGTGGTGAAAGTGGCCGCACATTGTCACCAATTCCCATCTCCGCCTCTGCTCCACCACCCTCAGGTGGCCACTCTGAGATTATGTTTGCTGAATCAGAAGGAAGTGGTGGCAGCTTTTTGGGTGATGAGAAGAAGAAAATTAAAATGAGTTCATCAGAGACCAGGCCAAAGCATACTTACGGGAGTACAGAGTTAGGTACTATTTTTATTGAATCCAGATTCAAATGTGTAGTTGGATCGTCATTTTTTAATATGAAATTTATGCGATATTAGTTAAAAGTCTTACTAAATTTATTACCAAAAGTTACATTTTGACAACTTTTGCAACCTATGATAAAATACAGTCATCATATATTTATGAACATCTGAGTTCAACCTACCATGTTCCACTTAAGTCAACTTTTGTTCAACGAGATTTACCCCGTTTTGACTAATAGTCGACGGACTTCGATCGCGAAATCAAGTGTTACACTTTTTCATGGAATGGAAGGAGTAGGTTATACCTCACGGGTGCTTGGGAATGCTTGCTGTTTATTATGTTTTCTCATTTTGTAGTTTTTGTGATGTAATTGTCAAGTGTCTGAATTTCATTTTTGTCTGACTTATAGTATACCTACGTAATGTTAATATTTGCAAGTGTAGGTGACAAGATTTCATCTGGTGGAAGTTTTACTCCTCACATGGTCACTGTTAATGCTGGTGAGGTATGTTTACTGTAATACAAGAAGAAAATTAACCATTGAAAGCAACTGTTGCCTGTGGTGTTTTCATTATGCTAGACTTTATGCATTGTTGCAATTCTCATTCCAAATGATACCCTTTTTAGAGTCTTCTTCATTACATCATTTCATTGTTTTTTTTAGTGTGCATCTTTGTAACTTTAAATTTAATCCTAACAGTTATTTGATTACTCCCAATCATTTAAGGATTTATTTTCTGTAGAAAAGGTATCCTATATCAAGACATCTTTATGTGCTTCCACTTTAAACTAATTGGCTGCAGGTTCAGTAACTGATATAGCACTTGTAGTCATGATCAGTAAAACTAATAATACAACTCTTGATTGACTTGTGTACCACTTCAGTTTAGGTTTCTGATAATTTTAAATTATGAGATGAGATATAAGTTGATTACAATTTACATCTAATTTTAAACATATATAATACTAAAGGTAATCATAAATGCCTAATCTTTGCTTTTGAATAACTGTGATTTATGTTTCCAGGATGTTACCTCTAAAATCATATCATTTACAAAAGACGGGCCTCGGTCAGTATGCATTCTCTCTGCCCTTGGTGTTATTTCACATGTGACTCTTCGCCATGCCAGTTCGTCTAGAGGCACGATAACATATGAGGTTTGGAAGTCACTTATAATTTTAAAGATATTATAATTTATTTTCTTCTGAATATGATGGTTTAATTGTTCTAGGGAAGATTTGAAATTCTTTCGTTATCTGGATGTTTTCATACACCTAGCCATGGGGAGGTTGGAGGAGCCAGTAAAATGAGCATAACCTTATGTAGCCCCGATGGGCGTGTTGTTGGGGGTCAGCTTGGTGGTCTTCTCATGGCTGCTGGTCCTGTTCAGGTACACCCCTACCTCACCTTATCCTGTTCATTTTTACATCTTTTTCTTTCATGACCATAAGTTGTAAGAAGAATAGGTACGTTTGATTTTGAGGTCAAATGTAGAAGATTTTGGAATTCAGAAATAATACACTAAACTTAAGGACCTGTTGTTTCTTTATTTTTTTCACTACTCAACGTTTCCTTTGCGAGTCTTATTTTTCTGGTATGGGAGAAAATGAAGATATCATGCAGTTTCATTTGCTTAAGCTGATACAAGTAATGGGACCCACAGAATGGAGAATAGAAGAAAATGGTGTAAGATATAGATGAAAAAAATGGTCAGAGTGGATGGTTGAGTCATGGATAAAAGTGTCAAGATTGAACTCTGCAGGCAGCAGCATGAATACAGAAGCTGCTGGTGTTCTGTTTTAAACTAATTCCTTGCCATTTTACCCATTAGCCAACCTGCATGCTTTACTACCTCTGCAAAAAAGACCTTTTTTTCATCTAATTGCCTATATCGTGATTATTTCAGGTCGTCGTTGCCAGTTTTCTACCACACGTAGGCAGTCCAATTGACACAAAACCAAGAAAACAGAAGACCATTGTTAAAATCTCAGCCCCCATCCTGCCTCCCACTGAGTTAAGGGAGCATCAGAACTTCAACGAACATAAGCATGAAAGTTCTGCGGAAAGAAATACCAATTCTACCCCTACCCATAACTTCCAACTTGAGAACTGCACCACTGCGAGTGTGCATGACTGGAGAAGAGCTGCTACAGACATGAATGTGACATTGAGTGAAGATTAAATCTGCCAGTATCTATTGTTCTTCAACTTTATTCATTTATTAACTTATTAAAGTTGTAGGGTGGTGAGCTTAGGATATCTAAGAGAAACAAAGATGTTAATCTTATTTGAATTGAAAAATGTTGTAGTGTTGATCTGTTGCTGCTTACTTGTAGTTTCCTGAGATGTCAAAGTAAAAGTCAAAGGGTAGGAGTTATTGACTTGTTGCTACCGTATTGTAGTTGTTGCTTATTTTTGGACGGTTTAGGGATCAAAGAAGATGATATATTGCCATTCTTGTTACTTGATGCTTTTTTTTAAACTTGGTGTATTTTGAAAGTTAAAAAGATTAAATACAATAATATATAAAAAGAATTAGGTAAAACGACCAAAAATTGAGCCAAAAAATCGACTTTTTGGATGCATTGTTTTCGAAATAAGGCCAGTAAGTTTTCTGACACTTTGAGCAAGAAATTTGTGACACATACTTGATAAAAAAATTATGATTCTCGAGTCTATAGAGAGGTAATTGAGTTGTTTTTAAACTAATGCAAAAAAGAACGCCAAGAAACAAGTTTGAATGACTTGAATCTTCAAAAACAATACGAGTGTGCTGAATGATTTGGTTTTAGACAGATCCAACTTTGATTAGTGATTTCTTGACATACATTTGATGAAAATTCATGAACTTCGTGTTTTTTAAGGGTTTAGTCTCGGAAAATGTATCCAAGTTGTCATCTTTTATTATTATGTGTACTCAACTTTCAAAGTTATCATTTAATGTATGAGTTTATTTCACAGAATAGTAACCAAGTTTGAAAAGTGTTCCACCAAGGTCACTCATTGGTTATTTCACAATGTGAAATAAAGGTGGGAGTGACCTTGGTGGAACAATTTTCAAACTTGGTTACTATTATATGATTTTACCCCTTTAATGTATCAAACCTTCTAAAGTTACCACTTAATGTATAGGTTTAGCTGCTAATCAGGTTACCGGTAAATTTATTTATTTTGAATTATTTTTTATGTCTCTAAAATGCCACATATGATTTCATGTCAACAATTCATGTCACATATTATTGCCACCTCATTTATTTTTCATTTTTGTAACACCACTTTTCCAGTTTTAATTCAAAAACATTATTTTACGAGTTAGCACAAAAAAGATATCAGATTTTCACAAAAATACAGTTTCTAAACATACACGTGCTAACATTTACAAAAGTAGTGTCAATGTTTGCTTCTTGAAAACCAGGAGCTATCCGACTGAGCACCGTACTGG
>JAUEJL010084913.1:0-14867 GCA_032274825.1 Drosophyllum lusitanicum
TTCAATAAAGTCCATTTAAAAAAACATAGTCCTGAAATTTTAATATTCAATCACAGGTGATTTAGTATGCAATCACATGTGATTTGTAAAAGTGTCACATGTAAATTGCGAAAAATTACGAAAATGCCACTCCACCGAAATTTTAAAAATTTAATCCGGACCATTGATGACATTGATCCAAAGGCTAAAATTAGTCCCTTAGGACTATGAATTAATTATGGACTGTATTGAACATTCTTCGTATTATATACACACACATATAATTCGTGCGGGGTCGGGGTTGGGGTCGGGTATGGGTTCGGGGAACCAAGGGGTATTCCCATCCCCGCCCCCATCCCCGTTTCTATGTTCAGGGAATCCCCGTCCCCATCCCCGGTCAACTCAGGGATTCCTCCGGTCAAATCGGGGTCGGAGAACGGGTTTTCCATCGAATACGGGGTTTTTTGTCATCCCTACTTTCATGGCTTTTACCTAGATGAGATTACCTTGGTTTATGGTTTGATTTTAATTAATTCAATGTTTTAGTAATTATTTATTTATCATGTATTGGTTGATCTAAGATCCATATGTATTAAGTTTTAATCTTTGTTGTTTATTGACCGAGTTTGCATAAGTTTGAGAACCAATCTATCTATGTATGCTTTTATCATGATTATGTAAGACCATTAGGTGATTGTGACTAGTGATTGACAAAATCCTAGGGTTAAGTGATAAAGTAGTTAGCTTTAATGTGTATGAACAATTGCAAGTGATGATCATTATGTGTGACTGACTGATTGATTTAATGAATAATAACAATCAATATTGATTAAGTCTTGCATGATTCGAATTTATTGACTAATTATGGTAGTACTTGATCCCATGATTATAGGATTAGTGTTTCCATGATTATAGGATTAGAGCTTCTGATAAAGATATCTAACTAATCTAAGAATCAGTATATGATTAATAATATCTATTGCACTATCTTGAAATCAATCATAAGTAAGGGGTAATTGAATCTAAGTGAGACCACTTCTTTTCTTGATCCTTCTCATTTTAAACTCTTAGCTTTATCTTACTTTTGAATTGTTTTCTCTTTTGTCTAATTAGTATCATTCATGTGTGAAATCTAAGTTATAAAATTAAGTCCAAAATTCACCTTTTCTAGCACACACACAATAGGCAAGTATACCTAATAATGCAGTAGCACAGTAGAGGCAAGTAATGGGTATTGTATCCCCGGAGAGCAGTGCAAGCAACCTGATGCGTGGTTAGCAAAAGTGTGTAAAAATGTTGATTCGTTCGGTTTTAAACTAGATATGGCTAACTCACAACATGGTAGTGTACCAGTCGTTTGTCAGTATAGCTAAGATAAGACCGGGTTGTCGATCTCAGGGAACGGTTGTCAAACTTCAATACTATGATATTAATTAATTCTTAGTCTTTTGAAAACAAGATTTTGGATTTTTAAAATAATAACTGAAAATAAAGCAAATACTACGCAACAACCAAAGGAGAGAATGAGCAATTTACGAAGCAACTAATATGATGGGTAAAGAGTGTTCACTTAGAAAGAATCCCCCTAATTCGTAGTAGCAATGATCTAGACGTGCAATGGATTTGATGAAACGATAAATGGAATCACAAAGTGTAGAGCCTCTTTGGTTAAGAAGGCTACAACTATGGTAATGGTACTAACCCCCAATATCAAGTATCGGTCAACGTTGACATCAAGAAGTATTCCCAATTTAAACAATATAAATAATCCACGAGGTGTTCAACTAATCTACTCGATTGAAATATGAATACTAGTGATTACTTGTGATTATAAACAACTAACACATAGTATCGGTCAACATATGTGTTACAATCATAACCCCAAATAACCATAAATATTCATGCCAAGCAAAAACAAGTATTGGTCAACATTGAATTGCTTGTAACAAGTGTTATTGGATCAAAATCCCAAATTAAAACTTGACTTCAACCTATTTAGTTCAAATAATGGTTGTCACAAGTGTTTAAGAAACATTAGTGCATAAACAATTCCAAACATGAAGTTTTGATTCAAAATCCAAGCTAGAATCATTCACAAATCAAGTTAAACCAAGAATCAAGATCAACACAACAATATCCAACCAAGTTAAGAAAAGTCAAAAACCCTAGTTTACCATTTCATCAAAAACCCTAGATCCATCAAACTACAAATTAGGGTTCTTCAAATCTAAGCAAACACAAAGTAAATTTAGCTCATTATAACTAAAAAATCACAAATCCAAAACAAAATCATGTCTAGACTCATGATTCAAGAGTTTACAAAAAGTTAGAGATACCAAATCGAACCAAGAAACAAGATGAAAATGAAGATGGAGAAGATGATTTTGATGATGTGTGGATGGAATGGTGTAGTAATCTCCAAATGTTCTTGTGTTTTCTTCAAAATCTCCTTTTGGTCTCTCCAAAATCGCCCCTTGCTCTCTCTCTAGGGTTCTTGAACAAAAAATGCAGCTCCTTTTTTTTTCTCTGCTTTCACTATTTAAAGTGTGCAGGTAGCTGTCACGGTCGCGAGCAGGTAGTGACAGTGTTAACTTCAAGGCCCTGACTTATTTATTTCAATCAGCCCTCAAGGCCACGACGAGACTGCAAAATTCCAGTAACTAGGGAGGGAGGTCATGACTTTCCTCATGGTAGTGAGCTAGTTGTGACATGCAATCGAGGGCACGTGGAGGCTGCGACAAGGTCTCGACACAAACTTGAGAAATTTTTATATTTTTCTTGCATTTTCCTCTAACTTTTCTCTAATATCTTCCATCTCGGGTCTACATCTTAATCAACAAAATTAAGCAATTAAGCATCTTAAATTAATAACTTTTGCTAATTAACTTGGCTTAAATGGAAGAATATGTATCAAGAATATATGTATAAATATGAACATATCATGCTTCAACACTCACAAACATTATAAATGAGGGTTTTTTTTAGTCATTTCATCATTTGCTTTTTTAAATATTTATGAGTGTAAAAACACCTATTATATATACTTTTAACCGTACATATCCATTAAAATGTATGCTTAAAAGACTTGTGAATGTGGATTTCACATGCACATGTAGATAACTTGGAATGAGTTAAATATTAATTTAAATTATAAATTGTCAAGAAATTTAACATAAATATAATTTTTAATTAAGACAAGATTCTAAATCTTTTATTTGATATAAAATAGAAATTTGAAGAGATCATACTGATTTTTGTAATGTTATAATACATTTTTTCATTAAAAACCCAATTTTATAATCCATTTTTATAAACTTAAAAAATACAATTTTGGACACAAAGTTAGAAATTACTCTTAATTTTAATATTTTATATTAAATTTTACCGACAATTTTCTTAAATCCAAATTTAGATTTGATAATCAAAATACTCAAAGAAAACGAAGCTTTGAAAATGAAACTTTCCTAAAAAATCGTTTCTAATTTGAGAGAAATCGAAGGCACATTGTATGGAAGAAGCAGAGCGAGGGAGGCTGGTCAATGTCGACGGATACAAATCGCAGACGACGGAGGGCGGCGCTAGACAGTAGATAAACGAAGAAGACAACGGAATCTGCAATCTTTTTCCTTAAACGAGCGACAGGGGAGAGACGTGGAGTTGTGGTCTCTGTCAAACCGCCGGAGAGAAAGAGGGTAGAACCGAGGCCGAAGAAGAAGACGACGGAGAGATAATGGAGAGGCGCGGATTTTGTCAAGCCCGTTTCTCATCGGTTTCTCCATACCCAAACAAAGATAAACAGGTGAAAGTCACTCACGCTTCTTTCTCCGTATAAATCACTCGACTTTGAATATTAATTCAATTTTTTATTTTTTATTTTTAAACTTAGTCATAGTCGTAAGTGGTCGGCTGTATATCATCCATGTGGGAACACATGAATACGGTGCGGATGGAGACTTCAATGCTACTGGAAACCGTATTATATTTTTATCTATTTGTGTGGTAAATTAGAACTTTACTCATCTAAAAAAATTCTTCCTTAATTAGGAATTAAAACCCTAATAAAGTACCAAATTTCCTTTTCTAATGGCTGTTGCTGAAATCTTTATCGGTGCATTCATCACCGTGCTGTTTGAAAAACTGGCCTCTGCTGATTTGATCAGACTAGCTCAATCTGCAGGAATCTATTCTGAGATCCACAAATGGAACAGCACTTTGTCCCAGATCCAAGCTCTGCTTCTTGATGCAGGCCAGAAGCATTTAACACAGACATCTGTTCAAGTGTGGCTGCACAAACTGCAGCATCTGGCTTATGAAATAGACGATGTGCTTGATGATTTGTCCACCGAAGCTTTGCGGCACCAGTCGAATGATGCCATCACTAGCAAGGTATTGAGGATCATCCCAACTTCTTGTACTAGTTTCACTCCTCATACCATTAAGTATGGTAGTAAGATGAGTTCTAAGCTCGATGAGATTACAACCAAATTGAATGCTCTTGTTGAAGAGAAGAATATTTTGGGTTTGATTAGTAATGCTGAAAGGTCAAATAGAAGAAGGAGAAGATTAGAGGAAACTTCATTGGTTGATCTATCAAGAATTGTGGGTCGTGATCGGGATAAGGATGTATTGTTGGGGATGCTTTTGGGCAAATCATGTAATGAAAATGTCGACATTGTGTCCATTGTTGGTTTGGGTGGGATAGGAAAAACCACTCTAGCTCAGGTATTGTATAATGATAAGATTGTGAAGGATCATTTTCAGCTCATGTCATGGGTATGTGTCTCCGATGAGTTTGATGTGTTTAGTATTAGCAAGGCTATATTTCAAGATATAGGGGGGGAGGATAAGAAATTTGAAACTCTTAATCAACTTCAAGTGGCTCTTATAGAAAAACTTTCAAATAAAAGGTTCCTACTAGTCTTGGACGATGTCTGGAATGAAAACTACAATGAGTGGGAGCTCCTTCGACGTCCCTTGGCTGCATTAGCACCTGGGAGTAAGATTATTGTGACAACACGGAAGAACGTGGTTGCATCTGTGATGGACTCCATGCGAGCTTACCCTCTCAAGCTTTTGCCAAGTGAAAAAGCTCTATCTTTATTTGCTCAACATGCTCTAGGTAAGCAAAACTTTGATTCACATCCAACATTGAAATCCCATGGTGAAGGTATCGTGAAGAAATGTGGTGGATTGCCTTTGGCTTTGATAACATTAGGGAGGGTGTTGAGAACAAAATCAAATGATGAAGAATGGGAGGAGCTGTTAAATAGTGAGATATGGAATTTACAGAATGAAAGCACCATTCTTCCAGCTCTAAGGCTAAGCTACTATGATCTTCCTCCACACTTGAAGCAAATGTTTGCATATTGCTCCTTATTCCCCAAGGATTATGTGTTTCACAGGGATGAACTAGTCCTACTGTGGATGGCAGAAGGGTTTTTGCATGAGTCAAATGGCACCAAGTCAATGGAGAGCTTAGGTCGGAAGTGTTTTGAAGAGCTAGAGTCGAGGTCTTTTTTTCAGCAATCAACCAATGATACATCACGATATAAAATGCATGAGCTAATAAATGACTTGGCCACAAGTATTGCAAGAGAGTTCTTTTTTATGTTGAGTGATAAGATGGATGTTCACGACATGAATGAAACTTTGGAGAAGTTCCATCACCTTTCATTTATTCGTGAACCATATGGAGTATACAAAAAATTCAAGGCGTTACACAAAGCTAGACGCATGCGGACTTTCTTGCCTATGTCTGTTACTAGATTGATTAATCGGCAAAGATTCTACTTATCAAACAAGGTTCTTACCGAGCTACTTCCTAAACTACAATTCCTGAGGGTGCTAAGCCTATCTAATTATAATATTACGGAGGTACCACACTCCATTGGTGGTCTTAAGCATATGAGGTACCTCAATTTTTCCAACACTGACATCACATGTTTACCCGAACAAGTCGGTGATCTTCTTAATCTACAAAGTTTGTTGGTTTCCGGTTGTCCTCATTTATCTAGCTTGCCAAAGAGCACTTTAAAGTTAATAAACCTACGTCATCTTGACATTAGTGATACTCCACAGTTGAACAAGATGCCTTTAGGAATTGGGGGGTTGACGGGTCTACAAACTCTATCCAAAGTTATTATTGGAGGAGTTGATGAGTTCAAAGTATCTGATCTTAAGAACCTATGGCATCTTAAAGGTCGACTTTCTATTGAGGGGCTACACAAAGTGATAAATGCAAAACAAGCAAAGGAGGTCAACTTACAACAAAAAAAGGGTCTTCGTGATTTGGAGATGAATTGGGTTGATGTCTTTAACGGTTCTGAGAATGATATCACTGAATATGAAGTACTTGAAGGATTAAGGCCTTTTGAGAGGTTGACAAGCCTCAAGATATTTTACTACAGGGGAACAAAATTTCCTAGTTGGGTCGGGGATCCCTCATTTGTTTGCTTAACCGAACTTACATTATGTGGTTGTAGAAGCTGTACATGTTTACCGACACTTGGACATCTACCGTCACTTCAAAAGTTGTTTATTCAAAGCATGAATACATTGAAAAGATTGGGTTCAGAGTTCCTTGGACCTGCTAATTCTTGTCATGGTTTTGCATTTCCGGCACTTGAAGTTTTGGAATTTAAAGATATGGAATGTTGGGAGGAATGGTCAACTAGTGATGGTGACAGAGACGGAACTGTTGAATCGTTTCCCTGTCTGCACGAGATATCGATAATAAATTGTCCTAAATTAGATGTAGTGGCAGTTGAGTTAATACCATCACTTCGTTTTTTGCATATACGAGGATGTTTGGTAGTGGTGTTAAGAAGCATGATCGGTGTGGCATCGTCAATTACCGGATTGACAATGTGTGATATTAGAGGACTTACTCAGCTACATGGAGAAGATTTAGAGCATCTTCGACTAGTTGAATATTTATGCATTTTACAATGTGACGAGCTCATATACTTGTGGAAATCAGAAGCAGAGGCATCCGAGATTCTTATGAGTTTGCAAAAGTTGAAAGTAAGTGGATGCATAAATCTGGTATCATTGGGAGAGAAGGTCACATTGGTGAATAGCATGGAATCTTTTAGAGAAGTTGAAGTTAGCAATTGTCTGAGATTAAGAAGTTACTACTGTCCAGATAGTATTGAGAAGTTGAAGATATCCTGTTGTGGTTCAATTACATCCATGACCTTCCCAAATATGCACGACCTCCCATCCACTTTGAAGATTCTCAATGTTGAGGATTGTGATAATCTGGAGGTGAGTTGGCTTCAAAACACCTTCCTGTCGTCACTTGAATCTCTTGTCATTTATAAAATGCCGAATCTGAGGTTGCTTCACCAAGGATGCATAGTCCATCTCACTGCATTGACAATTTCTAGTTGTGATAACATAGAAGCCATTCCAGATAATGGTTTTGGTTTTCTTCCATTTTTTTGCCTAAGATCTCTTGTGCTCGATAATTGTAAGAATTTGAAGTCATTTCCTTTTGAGCATCTGCAAAGTCTCACATCTTTGGACGAAATGAGGATAAGTGATTGCCCAAGTATGGACTACACCTTCCCAAGTGGTTTGTGGCCTCCTAATTTAAGTACATTATTTATAGGAGGCTTAAAGAAGCCCATTTCAGAATGGGGGCTGCAAAACTTCCCAACCTCACTTGTCACACTAATCTTATATGGCAAAAATTCAGGAGTAGTTTCATTTGCTAAGGCAGAAGATATGAGGAATAATCACGATACAAGTTCACCATCATTTCTTCTTCCATCATCTTTAACTTATCTGTATATCCGTGATTTTTTGGACTTGGATTCAATTTCAAAAGGCCTGCAGCACCTCACTTGCCTTGAAGAACTTGTTATTGTGTCATGCCCGAGGCTCAGAGATCTGCCAGTGACTCTAGTCCCTTCACTTTCACGTTTATCAGTGGGTTCTTCTTCCTCAGAACTGAGAAAAAAGTGTCGTCGTAGAAAAGGGAAGTACTGGCCCATCATCTCCCAAATCCCTGACCTGCATTTGTATTGATCACAGTATGTCTTCTCAAACTCGGATTCTGATGAATATCTGTGTGTGTGTATCAGGTGCATTAATCTAGAAATCATATTTCACTAGACAGTAATGAAATACCACTAAATAGACGTTTTAGATGGTTAGACACTTAGACCATAATACACTTGATCATCTTTTTGCTTGTTATAGAATTTGCAGTTCTGCTCATACATGTTCTCTTTTTCTTCACCGCCATCGTGTTATTTCATTCTCACAATTTGTCACTTTGACATGACTTTGATTTAGCTCATGTACTTGAACCAAAAAAGTGTGATCTGTTTTTTCTGGGTCTAATTAATATTACTTTTTTTGTTCTTTCTCTTTACACGTAAATTGGAGTTGGGCTTGCTAGTTTCTCAGGAATTTTTTTGCTTGGAGGGAATGACAAAAGAGGCATGTTTTGTATTTCTCAGTTCTCACACCCTACTTGGAAATACTATTTGGAATATATGATGAATAGGGAAAATAAGTAATAAATTGATACAAAACTAACCTATGCAGCAGGAAACAGGGGAGTTACTATGCTGCGAAACTTCGGACTTCAGGAATTCATTGAGTTAATTCTGTTACTATCTGTCTTGTTCTTAAAACCAAATCAGGCTGGTTTAATGTAAAGCATTACCCCCGGGTCATATTATCGCATACAAGGTCTTAAAAACTCAACGAGTTAGATTACTATTGTAGTAAATTAGTAGTATAGGTTTTGCGACCATATTTGTATTTATTAATCATCTAAATAAAGCGGATAAATAAGTTGTCGCGGGTCTACCCACCCAAAACCTGTACTTAGAACTACTCCTGTTATGACCTGCTAAGTGACCAGTCTATATTGTTCTTTTGAAAATCCTGCGCTGATATTACATTGTTTAAGTTTTAATATTTAGCCAAGTCTTACTTGATTAGATTCTTGTGTCTAATTGGGGATCCAAACACCGTAGATTAAGGTGTCAAGGATTTATGAAGAAGTTCCGTATTTGCGGAATGAATATCTGTTGTTCAGTATCAAGCGGTTGTGCGTTCAAGTTTTAGAATGAGACAAAGAAGGCTGTGTGAGTTTGCTATTAAACAAGAATCTTGTTCTCAGAAACTTCTCCAAACATAAAAAATTATCAATTCAAGTTTCAATAAACAACTAAAACATGGTTGTAACATTACAACATTTGTAGAAAAGGAGGATTTTGACATCTCAGGTTGCTAAAATGTTCAAAAGCATATTTCTTTATTTTATTAAAAAAGTTCTGAAAGAAAAATATAAATAAGAAAAAGAATTACCACTGGATTTGAGTAATACATGTAACCAAGATGTTTCTTTAAAACCCAAATCAAAACAGTTAACATGTTGATACCATGATAGTAAAGCACCACCACCCAAATCATTTGGAAAACTGAAGCCACAAGGAAAAAGCTTGATATTGAGAGTTAATTTGTTTCAATATTATCTGGTTCCTCCCAAAAAAAAAAAAAAGTTAACCATTTGTTATAACCAAAGTTGAAGTTAAACCCAAAAGACTGCAAAGCAATGGTAGATGGGTCCTTGCAAGTTTGTGGAACTTATTCCCCTACATTTTGGTGAAATTCAAATCTTTAACATTAGAAGATTTGGCTATGTTGAAGGGTATCAATGGATCATAACTGCTTCTGTATCAGGGGATGTCTAAAACTCTAAATGCACCTTCTCTACAAAGAAGAACAAAAACCTTTTAGGTTATTGATGCAAATTAATTAGTATATGATGTTCCACTTAAGCAAGCTTCTTGGCCCGCCTGCTAGAAGGAGGTGTGTCCTCTTTGCCTGAATCACAAGAATCAGGCTTCTTTGCCCAAGCAGGAGCACTGTCGGGTTCATAACGATAATCATAAAAGAGTTCTTCACCAGCACAAATCTTTTCTTTTGCAAATATCCCCACCCGGTGCTCTCCAGCCACCATCATCACCTGACAAATAATTATTCAGATAATATATTAACTCAAATTCACGTGGCTGACTCAGTCTGCTACTGAGCGATTGCAGTTTTGATGAATTAATAAGGTTGATTTAGCTGCTATACTTCTCTAAGGGGTAAGGAAATGGCTTCAAAGGAAACGGGTTAATAGGTCAAATGGGATGGAATGCAGCATAAAACCTGATATATTATTTTATCTAAGAAACCAAATTGTTATGGGAAGAATATACATGTTGGGACAAAAAGTGTTTCCGGGCCAACTTCAACCCATACCAAAAAAAATACCATTTTGACCCAAACTCAAATTGGCGTGTTCCCCTCGACCCCAAGGAAAATAAAAACTTTGATGCATCAAGTAGGTTAATACTATATACCTTTGCGTAACAATTTGGAAGAGGCGAATGGTTGGCGAATTTTAGTTTGTTACCTTTTCGGTTAGCATCTACAACATACTACAAAGTGAAAAACAAAATTAGCAATCATTTGGTCCAACTTAAAGAAGGGAGATGAGATAAAATAATTTCTAAACAGTATTGGAAAAGATGATGCGTCATCATACTTGGTCGTTAAGGTTGAAGAGGAATGAAGAATTCACACGATCATAGATCTTTCCACGCTTGTCAGCTTCATGATGTGAGATCAATTCTCCGGTGTATTCACCTAGATATTCATCTTTGGCTATAGTATTCTGATGCGGAATTGCAAATTTCAAATGAGTCACTTGGATATAAGAATTACAAGTATAATTTATAATAAATAGTAGTTCCATGTACCTTTATGAAAGCACCCCAGCCTGAGACTTCAGATCTTCCTAGCATAATCTATGATGATACAAATGATACAAGCACCATCGGTACAATTCAAGATCTTTTTTCTTAGGTGGAAACGAGATGTGGTGAATTTGATCCACTTATGAGTGAGTCGATTTTAGGCTTTGTTTTAACAGCTAAAATGTAAGCATGTATATGTTCGTTCATAGTGAAAAGGAAAAGGACAGAACATAGTCCAACCCGACATGACCCATACCAAAAACTACCCGTATTGGTCAAACAGTTTTGACATGTTATCCAACCTGGCAATTTTTCTACCTCTAGTTAGAACCATGAATATATGATCATTTTAGTTTAGAAGCGCTTGTGGATCTTGTGGGGGTCCGCCTATTGGTGGACTCACAATGTATATACAAGAAGAATTATAAACTTTTATTCTTGTTTTAAGAGGGGGGAGACCTTAGACATAACCATCCTTTAAAATTTCACATTGTAATTTTGCAAATTGACATAAAGATACTTAAAATACAAGTGAAACGCTTTGATTCCAACTACATGAACTGGACAAGAAAAAGAATAGATACCCTTTGTCGTTTTCCGATGAGAAGATTGATATTCTTGCATTCATAATTGTCACCTTCTCTGGGGGACCCAAGAGGTCCATCATCACAGCTACAAGTTGATCAAAAAAAAGTTGTTGAACTTAATTGGATAATAGCAGGAAAAACATAGAAAACGAGTAGGCAAGTAAACATTACCGAACATCAATTTGTTAAACTAAGAATTCTTAGGAGCAAAAGATGAACAAGCCTTTTTTACATCAATAAAATATAAAATCTCTTTATGTTTGCGAGCCAACCAATTAGGGAATCGATTTATTAAATTATTACGATAAACTAGCATCGGTAGTTACCAATCCATGTGCATACTCATTTTCAAAAGAGGCGAATTTATTTTGCAACATGCATCTATACTCAACTTAATGTCTGTAGTTTTAGCAAACCAAATATCTCACCTGATCCAGCAATGTCGGCATATATCTGGGTCGCATTCTCTATTAGTAGCAAAGCAAGGGCATTGACGACTTCTGCACTGGCTTTTGACACAATGGCATCCCCTAAATCTGTTTTTGCAAGTTTTCGGGCATCTAATTGGAAAGTGGAAGTTGTTAAAACAAGACAAAAAAAAAAGAACATGTGCAATAGAAAATGAATGTTAAAA
This sequence comes from Drosophyllum lusitanicum, assembly GCA_032274825.1. Taxonomy (NCBI): domain Eukaryota; kingdom Viridiplantae; phylum Streptophyta; class Magnoliopsida; order Caryophyllales; family Drosophyllaceae; genus Drosophyllum; species Drosophyllum lusitanicum. The sequence goes on from JAUEJL010084913.1 coordinate 11,967, forward strand.
ATTTGTCAGAGAAAGTGGAAGTTGTTTTTTTGGTACACAAATAAGTGGACTAAGATTGAGAACAAAAATAAATAAAACCTCGGTAATTAAGCATTACCCGCAATACTTCTCACAACAGGTTCCATTTGCAAGGCAAGAACAATCATCTCCACAAATAGATTGACAACCGCAAGGATGGTACTGATAACATGTCATATTCTTTTTATGAGAGATCCGTTTCCTCATCAAATTGGACCCACTAGACTTCCATGTGTATTTCAAACCACGACCTTTACCTCTTTTATGTAAAATTCTTGATCCCAAACCCTAGTAATTAACCGAAAAATTTAAAAAAAAAAGAAATATTAGCACAATACTTTCTTTCTAGAACAAGTATAGGGTCACATTGGCCATACTAACCATATTTTGATTACTCTCCACCATGCAACCATCGTCTAAAGAACTTGTGCTGTTGCTCCCTTGAAAAGATTTACTTTCATAATACTTTAAGGCATGAAAAACTTCTACACATGTCTTCAGACTATACAAAAGATTCCTAGCTATTAAACAGCTGCAGTATGATAAAAGATCATGAAGTAATTATAGAAGAGATAGAGAGAGAGGATATAGTCTGCAATAAACACAAATTATATGTGTGTGATGTGGCATAAACAACTCACTAACCTGTTTCTGCCAAACATCTCCATACCCTTTTCAAAAAGAGATTTCTCCAAAGTTCTCCAACATTCAAAATGTGTTATAAGTCTAGAAGTATTTTCATTCAAAAACTTGTTTTTCTTGCGTGTGTAATTGGTAGCTGTTAGTTGAACACTAGTAGGAGGGATGAAAGAGTCTTTTCTCCTAGACCTTGTAGTTGCAATTCTTCTGAGACGTTTGTTATTGTTTGGTGATGGAGAACGATGAGTAGAATCATCACGAAGTGGCCTAGTGTCAGAGTCGATGCTGCTTTGAGCGTCGTTTTTAGCATTTGAAGAAGCACTTGCACTCTTGCAAGACTTTAGACTCTTCCTTGGAGATGCACCACCAGATGCCTGAACACCACTGGCTTCTGATTCAATATGAATTGTTTGTTCTGTATTAAGCTGCATAGGAGGTATCCCTGCATTGCCTTCCAACTGATGGACATAAAGACATATTATATCAGCTAGAGAGGGTCCTTGATTAGCTAGCCATAAAAGGGACCAAATAGCCTGTTCAGGTTATCTTTAAAACGGGTCAAATGGGTTATGTCTGGTTGACGCGCTACTTCTCTTCTCTTTTGTTTTGGTATTTTAATTTTATTTACTTTTTCAGTTTTAAATAAAACCAATGGTATAATGTGATTTATGGAGAATTTACGCATCAAAACCATTATTTACTAACAAAAAGTAAAAGAAAAAAAATAAAATTGTTATGAACTTGTTATGAACTTCGCCAGTTGGTATTATTTATTTATTTTTCTTGTATTGACTTGTGCACCTTTCATCCAACATATTAATTGAGAAACAGCAAGTACCTTAAGATAACAATGTGGGCCACAAGGGACATTTTCTTCATATGGACCATTCCAAGGTTGCCTTTTAGCCTAATTAATTAGAATATTTGAAGTTAACATAATTAGCCAAAGGATTCAGGTAAAGTTAGCTGAATGAAGAAGAGCCAACTTACTGGAATTATAAGCTCTTGTGAACAGCCATGTAGTTTACAGTCAAATATCTGCGGACGCAAAGACAAAAGAGAAACCGAGTACAACAAGGATAGCATCGAAAACCGAGAAAGGAACACAAATTATGATAATGCTTACATAGCATCTGCGACAAAATAGCTTGTCAAACGTATCCAGAGCTGCTTCAAGATCTTTATCAAGACTAGAGCCCATCTTGGAGTCGGTATTCTCGGATTTAGATCTTTCCATGGCATTCTTTCTAATAACAAGAGCTTCATATCTCCCCTGTATAACATGTTTGATGATATATAGAAAAGGTAACAATAACCAAACCGAAGAGAAGAGTGAAGATGAAATAAGAAAACAAAAAATAATGAAGAAGAATGTCATATCCTGTAATTACCTTGACTTCACAAGGTTTTCTAGACATGCGTTGGGACAGTGCATTAAAGACGATATCAGATGCTCCAACTTGTTCTATGGTCATTCTGGAAACATTGCCACACCACAAGAATACGCAGTAAATATCATTTCCTGATAGTAACATGGATGCAGCAAACAACCAATGAAATATATCCAACATGAACTCAATAGCACCATGATACAAGCGACTTGCGACACATGAAACATAAATCAGTTTATGTCGAATGAAATACAGAATGCAACAAGTAACAAATGAAAATATGTATCGAATGAAACATATAAATTGAAATATACAAACCGGATGATGTTATCTTCAGACTGAACAAACTCTTCCTCGTCCTCTTCCTCATTGATAAATTCTTCCTCACTGTCACTGCAGACTAGAGCTTCACCCCCATTTTGGTCATAATAAATCCTCCTTCGACCTACTACAGATTGATCTTCTCTCATTCTTTGATTTCTGCATTTGCATTCAACAGATAGATACAATATTTGAAGGTTTGCTTGAAAGAAAACTGTTAGTGATTTTAGTGTCATTAAGCCTTTTACTTTAATCAAGATTAATATGAGGCTAGTCGATTCTAGACTTGGTTATAATTCGGGTTTGGAGATGCGGAGTGCACACTCAGATAAGCTAAGTTGGTATGGGGAATATGGGGGTCCGAGGGGCAGCGCCAGCCAACCGCCGTGTACCGCCATTTTATCGCCTATAAATAGGTGTTTTTTGGTTGGTGCAAAAGATAGAAACGAAAAAGAAGAAAAACGATTTCACTAATCGATATTCTGCTGAAATAGTCTCTGAAGAACGAAAATCAAAGCAAAGATATTCTGTG
>JAUEJL010084924.1:0-14866 GCA_032274825.1 Drosophyllum lusitanicum
TATATATATATATATATAGAAATAGTCTATTATATTCTCTTATGTTTGTATGTTTATATATTTACATACATAAGTACGGGTACTCTTATATTTAACACTTCTCTATGTATCTCACAAGGATACCACTCTTCTCAATATTTCCACACTCATAATGTATATAGGTATGTATTTATAGTTTATAACTCTGTAAGAATGCATTCTCTTTATTTATATATTTATACATATCAACATCGCTTATTTAAATCATCGTATACTCTTTAAATTTGTGATTCACACCACACTAATTATATCTGCTCTTTAACGGGTAAGGTTAATTAATAAATATTAACCTCACTCTTGTCTCTCTTTTAATTAACAGGTTCTCACTTCTTATTTATTCATTCATACTCATTTCTTATTAATTAGTATAATACCAGAATACTCATTTGTTAATCATAAGCACGTATCTCTTGTCTCTTAACTACAGTTATTCTCATATCTGTTAACTATATATTCATCTCTATACTCTTTAACAAATTAATTAATAACAATTCTCTAGATATCATCACATAATAATAATCATACACTAAATCTCATTCTGGTATTGAACACGTACAATCAAAGATAATTAATATCTCTAAGTATCAGGTTGAGGTACTTACTTGGAGTCCAGTGTTTCCAAAGCATTCTCTTTATCTCTTCCTTAGGTCCTCAAATACCTAAGAATAATTATATGATACTCATTACTCTTACTCAAATTAAAACACCACGTTAAAAAAACACTGCACAAGACAAGGCACGCCCGTGCTTTTACTCACAGATACGCTTGTGGTCAACAGGCACACCCTGGGCCTCTCTAGGGCAAGGCACACCCGTACCTTTTGAGTAACGCCCGTGCCTCCTCATGTACGCCCTAGGGAACAGTTTGTTCTTAACGGGCACACATGTGCCCTTCAACTTAGAGCAGCAGTTCAAACAGAACTCATTGTTTTCCGACTAGAAATCACTCAAATTACTTTCAAAGCATTTCCAATACTTAAAAACATCCCCATAACATTAACTAATCATATTAGGTAGCATACTAACACTCTTTGATCAATAAACACTATATAAACTCAATTGACTTAGTAATTCAATTAACATCTCAAAACACAAATATATAATACTCACAATCTTTAAGACTTGATTCCTCTGTTGGTATATATGTTTATCCTCCTTGTTAATCATCAATCTCAGCTCCAAATTTCTTATCCAAAATTTAGGAAATATATGTATGTTTGTGTGTCTTTGGAAGGAAGAACAAAGAAGAAGGAAAAGAGGCAAAGAAAAGAATATAATCAAAGAGGTTGCTGCCTCTTTAGGGGTGGTGGTCTTTTTGGCGGGTATCCCGCTCCCCTTTTTGACTTACAACTCATCCATACGATATCTGATAATCTCAAGGGGGATATATTTATAATCATCATTTCAAACCATTTAATAATTTATAACTTCTACTCATTTTCCTTCTCTTTTATTTCACAACTTATTTTAATAATGTTTTATAAAATTGAGGTGTTACAAATAGCCACTACATTTATCTTAAACATCCCATTTAAGGCATAGCATTTACCTACAAACATTCCATTTTTAGTCAAAACAAACTTATCAAACTTAAATACCAAACAAAAATCAAACTTGTTGAGCAACCACCTGGACACAAGATTCTTACGAATGTCCAGAATAAACAAGACATTGATTAGTTTCAACTCTTTCCCGGATGTCATCTTCATGATCACATATCTTTCACCCTTTATATCAGTTGTAGCATAGTTCCCCATGAAGAGCTTATCACCATTCTCAACAACTTGGAATGTCTTGAACAAACTCTGCTCTAAACATACATGATGGATAGCACTAGTGTCAACCCACCATTCCTCTGAATTAGAACCCACCAAGTTCACTTCAGAAATCATAGCCATGATATCAGAAATCATGGCCACAAGATTATCATCATGTATCATGTTCGCCTGGCGTGGAATCTCTCGCTTTGGCATCTTACAGTTGCAGCATGATGACCCGGTTGGTCACAATAGTAACACAAACCTTGGAATTTATTCTTGGCAACTCCATCCTTAGGGCCAAGGTTCACAACATTCCCTTTGCCTTTCTTATTACCCTTACCTTTGCATTTGTTGCTCTTGGACGACTAACCATGCTCCACATATTAGCGTTAACCGGAGGAGGCATAAAGCCATTCTTTTGAGCCGATTTATTGTCCTCTTCAATATGAAGACGGACAACAAGGTCTTCCACAGTAATCTCCTTACGCTTATGCTTAAGTTAGTTTTTGAAGTCAACCTATCCGGGAGGCAACTTCTCAATAATAGCCGCAACTTGGAATGTCTTACTAAGGGTCATGCCCTTGGCATGAATGTCATGTAGCATAATTTGGAGTTCTTAAACAAGACTCAACACAGTATTGGTATCAACGATTTTGAAATCCAAAAACCTAGCCACCACAAACTTCTTGGTACTAGCATCCTCTATTTTGTACTTTCGTTTGATAGTAATTGTCTTGCAGTACACATTGTACAAAGAATCCACCAAGCCGCTTAAGATATATTTACGACACAGACTATCTGAATGCTTCCAAGCATCTACCGGATTCACAGCTTGAGCATCGGTCTTCCATTCAACAAGTTCAGGAGCAGATTCAATCAGGAACCGTGCAAGTTTCACATAGTGAGATAGAAGAACATCTTCTGTTGCCACCTTTTAAAGTGCAACTCTGAAAACTTTTCGGGTTTCTCAGCATGATTAGCAACCGTGTTAGCAACTGGTGTAATAGAGACAATAGGCATGGAGTCCATAGCAACAATGAAAGATTAAAAGGTTTCATGAAATTAGAAAACGAAAGCTTGTAGTGTTGAAACACACAGCGCAAAACTGAGCGCGTCGTGCAGGTTACTATTTGCGAAAAATAATTCGAACTCAGTCCGACTCAGAGTTTGTTGTAAATCAGAACTTGTTTTAAGATTGTTGGGAAAATATTGATTTTTATTAATCAAAACACAAGTTACAATGATAAAAGGACGGAGTAGAAGAGAAGACTCGAAACGAAATAGAAAAGGGACTGAGCCCCGTGTTAGACACAGTTCCCTTAAAACAGATTCGGCATCTATTTCCCGGGGTATAATGGCCAAAGCATGGTGTACTATCGGATATGACCTACTTTCCTAAAATTTTACCGTAACCTTACTTGTGAGATCTCTTAAACGTGAACTCGGCAACCAAACGAGTGCACTCAATGAGGAGGACGAATATGAGAGCATAATTTCAAAAATTGTATGTCAACTTTAAAATATATGAGCTAGTATTTATAGTGGTAGAAAGAATCAGTTAAATACAGAAACCGTATATGATTTAATACTAATATCATATCTTGGAGATTTGATTTGCATAATCAAATCATAAACTTATTGATTTGCAGAATCAAATCAGAAACTTGATTTGCAAGTATATATAATTTCCTTTAATAGAATTTTTGAAATTCTAGTAAAAGAAACATAAAATTCGAAATTGATGAGAAGCAAAACCCGGCACACAAGTTCGACAAATTTAGTCTGCGAAATCGAGATTCTGCACCCCCCGCGAGCCCGAGATTTTGGAGCTGCATTCGTGTCCTGCACACAAGTTCGACAAATTTAGTCTACGAAATCGAGATTCTGCACCCCGTGCGCACAGGTAGGAGGTGGAGTAAAATCATACAAAGAAGCTTACCAAGCCTTCTTTGTCTATGGTTAAATACGTATCTCAAGTTTTTTCCACTCGTGTATGGGATCAAGTTTCCACACTCAAATTCCATTCCAAATGCTCCACTTTGAGACTCGATATCTCATTCACCTTAGCTCCATTTTGGATACTCTTTAGTTTGTTACGAAGCTCTCTTCAAGGAGTACGTAAACCAACTAAACACTAATAAAATATATTAAATATACATATATTTAATTGTGTCCAAAAACATGGAAAATCACGTTGTTTTTCCAACAAATTAGATGTATATGAATTTGATTTAAATTTAAAAGAGGTTTAAAGCGTACCAAGCATGGGTATTTCTTACTTTGGAGTATGAAGAAGATAAATAAAGTATAGGTAATGTGATGATAATGTGGCACAAAGTATAGATAGTATGAAAATATTTATACCTTATGGTCTAATAGAAAACAAAATGGGCTCATAGTTTAGAATTTGTTCAAAGGCTACTTATAGATGTGGCAATTACTAGCATGGAATGAAAGACCGTCACAAGATTAGATTCACAAGTTTGGATGAAAAAAATATGTTGACATGCCGTTCACTTGTCCAGCCTCAAAGTAGTTTTCTACATTTCATGTCATTTAACTTTTCACCGTACTACACTACTTTCAACAAATTAACAAGTTACAAAATATCAAAAAGGCTAAGAAGCGATATTTAGTGTTATATATGTGGTAAAATCCCAGTTCATCAATCGACGGAAGTAAATAGTGTCCGAAGCATTTAAAACTCCAAGTCTGCTAAAGTATTAAATCATTAGACATCTTCCCAGAATTGTTAACCACAAGTTTGGGACTTCCCCTTATCTATGCCGAAAGAACCACCATTACCTGTAAAAAGTAAACTAACAACCGTAAACAAAAAACCCAAAGAGCAATACCATACATACATGTAAAAAATTCACATATATAATACACATAATCTGATAACATCATCTGCCATAGAGCCCAGCAACGAATACTAGGCCTGCTTTAATTTGGACCCTAGTATTGAGTTGACTTATGCACAGGCCTCGAGACCCAGATTTTTGTTTTTTAAACATATAAACATAAAATACATTCATTTTCATAAAACTTTGAACCATTATTTCAAAATTGATCATTCAAGTACAAAATTATATTTCCAAAATACAACTTAAGTTTGACATTATCTCAAAGTAGTTTCTACTAACAAAAGTAGTCATATGGAAGCCATGAGCTATCAATAGTGGACTAGAGGCTTTCCTCTATCAGTTCCTAAAAAGGAATAAACAACAGACTATAAACAACAGCTTAGTGAGCACACAATCTCAAATCAACGTCCACAGAGTATACACAAACTTGTATACATGCAATTCATCTAATCACCCACAAATCAATCACAAGGCCACACCAGCCTATGGTAGTCACAAGACTACATGTGCCACATCGGCTACCATGGTCACATCGACCTAACATCTAGTTAGTCACAAGGACTAACGGATGCCACATCGGCGATCATCACATCAATTATCACAACATAACAAACAAATATGCACATAGTCATCTTAGCATGTTGAGTAGGTGATAGGTCCTTGACTATCAAGAAAATAAATACCTTAAATACACCTTTTAGCCAGGGCAAGTAAGGGTCGAACCCACGAGGAACTATGGTTAGCAAACTAGTTTTAACTGACTTAAAATAAAAATCAAAACTTGATTATTAGAACTAATTAGATTTAAGAAAATATAAACGACTTTAAAAGAATGAAACTTTTTAACTAACTAATTCAATATTCAAAGATGGAATAATTTTAAAGAACCTAACCTAAAACAAAGATTACAACTAAACTAATTTAATCTAAAGTATGAAACTTAGAAACGAAAGTAAATAATTTTGGACGAGAACAATATCTCACGAATGCAACCACTGCTAGTTTCAATTTTTTCAATATTATCAAATATGATTATTTTACTTCATTTAGGGTTGTTAGCTTTCATAGACAAAACCGTTAATATTATTCTAGAAGACTAAAGTTGGGCACAAATTGTGTGAGTCAGCACCCACCGTCTATAACATTACGAAGGATGGTTAAACACGATCAGTCCAACAACTATAAAGTTGTCTTACACTTAACCTTAAAGAATAAAAGAGAAAGTATATACGGAAGATAAATAATAATCGTTAAACTCAAATCAACGTAAACACATCCAACTCCCCTAAATGTTTCAATAATACTACTACGTTACATACATCAAGAAAAAGAATGAAACCTACTCCTGATAGTGATCATAAGAAATTTAGCTTGGTATGAGAAAGAAAAACATGACAAACCTTATAAAAGAATTCTCTTTTTTATGTGCCTTTACCATCTACTGTGCGTCAAATTCTCTCAAAGAACTTTCCTTTAAATTAATTTTGCCGTCGTCCGTACGTAGGTTAAATATATCCTCCTCCCCAAAAAGACTTGGAGAATTAGAGTCCCCTCTAATTCTTTTTTCTCTTAGGCCATATGTCCATCACCACCAAGCTCCATAATTTTTCTTTCTTTTATTTTCTTGGGCCATACATAATATAAAATGTATAACATATATAGTATATAAAATATAGAATATATAATATCTAACTATGATAATATATAATATTCATATATATTTTTAATATCCTTTTAACCACCTCAATTCTTGTTGAAAGATATTTTCTTTTAATCACTTTTCTTTTCTCAAACAATTCGGTCATATTTAAATAATTTAATCAAATTAGTTTATTTTACTCTCAGACCTACAAAACAATAAAACATATCAAAATAGTATATTTAATAATATATCGGTACATTTATTAATCAAATAAAACACGATAAGATGTAATATAAAATGTACCGATTAGTAAGGATCGTGTGACTCTCCTCAATCGTCAAATAAAGTTTTAGGCAACCGTCTAAAGATAAGATTAAGCAGCAATTATTCAACAACAATCACCTACAATTATATAACATCTATTTCAGATCTAAATAACCAAACCTGCCACTCATCTGCAACTCACACGGCTATTAACACATGCATGGACATGCCCGTGTCCATCCACACGGCTACCCACATGTGATACAAGTTGTGCTACACTTTGTCCTTGCCCTAACCCTATACGCTTGTGTCCCATACAACATGCCCGTGTCTACCCTTTATAGCACGGGGTGTACCATTGGGTATGACCTACCTACTTAGGTAAGGGTGAGTGTGGTCTAGTTTCCGGACTGGACCGGACCAGACCAAAACCGATAGGACTGAAACTAAAAATGTGTTATTTTTTAAACCGAAAATTGAACCAATTGTATCTATACGGTTCCGGTTTGGTTTCGGTCTCGATTCGGGATTTTAGTCTTAGAACAAAATTAGGACCAATGAGGATCGAAATTCAAGTTTTGATGAATCATTGATTAGGATAAAGGTTGTGCAAATTTCAACATCAGCTTTGGCTTCTCCGTTAACGAAAAATTTCACATTGAATGTATACCGTAAAACCGTAACTCGTAAAAAAACAAATAAGCATATAGAATTTTTAATCTCTTTCCTCCTAACACAATAACATTCAGGCAATCATTGGTCACTCCTCAGGGTGTATTTTAATAATAAAAATAGCAAAACAGATTTCATGGTAATACTTATTCCAAGTTGAGTGTCATCATCTTCGACCCAATTCACTCCTGATGTGTGTAATTGGATCATGTTTTATATTTTTAAATTGGAATCAACAAAGTACTGAGTACAACACAAATAGGCTAGTGTACATAATCGTATTGTAGTATAGTCTTGGTAAAACTAAGTGTTGAACACTTGGTTTTAAATTTAAAAACCAATAATAGGCTAGTGTACATAATCATATTGTAGTATAGTCTTCGGAATAAGTGTGATTTCAAATTTAAAAAGTTTAATTATTAATTGGTCTAAACAAAGTGAGTAAATGGGGAATTTAGGTTTAAATATAAGAATGTGATAAACTATTTAAACTAATAAATAGATTAAAGAAAAACAACTCAAAAGTAAGATAAAACTGAGAGCTTAGAATGAAAACAATCAATACAAAATATTCTCACCTAGACTCGATTTTCCCCTCGTCTACGGTCAATCTCATGGAAGTGCAATAGCTATTATTCGTTGTATACTGATTGCTAAATTGGCTAGATCTCTTGGTCCGACTCACTAGCCTATAATTATAAAATATTAACCCAATGGTCATGACATTAACTATCCCTATAATTAGTTAATAAATTTGTACCAAGTAAGACTTAATTTATTGATTCGTATTGTTCACTAACTCAGTCAATTAACACCCAATGGTCATTACATGCAATTATCAAACATATTAAAGTTCATTAATTTATAACCTAACTCTAGGATTTGGTCCATCTCTACTCATGATCTCTAAATGTCATAGCAAATCATGATACACGCAAATATAGATAGAATGGTCGTCTCACCTGTGAAAACTCAGCAATAGGCCATAAAGATAGCAACTTCAATACAAATGAATCTTTGAAAAATCTAAATATGATGAATTATAGAAATACTAAACATCCGGATCCATAGAAATCAAACCAATAAATAAGGGTTCATCTAATCTAGATGAAAATAGAAAATCTAGCCCATAGACATACTAGAACACATAAAAAAGAAAAATGAACAGAAGTTACAAACCATTATAGACCGATGGTGGCAAACTAGAGTCAATCCCGTCAAAGTTGTGGTCTTCCTCTTCGTTATTGAGCTCCAAACATTCTATCAGACCTTCAAATCACTTCTGGATATTCTCAGCCGTCATATTGGAACCCTAGAATCACATATCTCTTTCTTAGGTAAAAAAATAGTGATGAATTTATAGATTTCATGTTTCTACACCGACGCGTCGCGTTACCATTCAAAAATGCGTCGCGTCAGATAAATAAATCGCGATCTTTTCGAACTGGGCACTTGACGCGTTGCATTGGACATGATTAACACATCATGTTGGCAACGGATGCAAACTTCTCCATGGTATGATTGTATCCCTCTGAGTCTAGTTTCTGTCACCACTTAAATCACCTTAATCTGAGTTCGTATAAGTGAGATATGATCAAAACAGTGAAGATGTGTCAGAGCTGTAAATTTTTTTCATTTTCTTCAGTTTTCGCTCAAACCTTTTCATCATCTGTCTTTTTAACCTGAAATCCAACAACTTAAGATATAAATATCTTTTGACTTTTCTATGAACAATAAAAACTAAATAAAACAGATATTTAAATATGGTGATATCACCACCGTTGAAGAAACTTGATCGTGAGATTTCATGACTTAGGTTTCAAGTTTGAAGTGCGTTCGGTCGTATAGCAAGAAAAACGGAGAGGAAAAGAGAAACAACAATTGTTTAGAAGTGAAATTATAGGAGAAAAAAACTAATCAGTCTGTGTTTTTGGATTTTGGGTGGTCTCTTTTGAGTTACTCGGTTCGGTCCGGTAAAAACCCGAAACTGAGTGGACGAAAACCGAAAATCATGAAACAACAACACCGAAAACCGAACCAAAGATTATATATGGTGCTGCTTTGGTTTGGTTTCGGTCGGTTTTTGGTTCGGTTCGTTTTTTTCGGCCCAAATGCTCACCCTTACGGCTAGACACAGACCGTGTCTCCATAGACACACCCATGTTTGGATTTTGGACAGCCGTTGTGTTCGAAGAGAACAACTTCAAGTTCATCCAAAACTCATCTAATTCACAATCAAATGGTTTCCAACACTTGGTTTGATTATATTGCATCCCATAAGACTATAAACAACAAAAATAGCAATGATTGATGAACCCATGATCATTTTATACTATTATAAACCATTGACCCGTTAAGAAAACTCAAAACTCGCCATTTTAACAAACAAGTAATTGAAATCGGTCCCATATCCTCTTGAATTCACAAAAAATAGTCTCAAAATTGCTAGATAATACCTTATGAAAGGCTTGTATGATTTCAACAACTAAATTCCTCCTTTAGGTCACCCTAATGCATTGTAATCACTTCAGTTTGACAAAAAAATCACACTTGATCTCCTCCTAGTTCTTCTCGTCTCTTCCAGATGCACCAACACCAACACCATCCACTTTTATATTTTTTTTAAAGAAAATAACTTCTGTATATATTTACTACTGTGGCGCAAGCCCAGTGGTATTGGGGTTTTTACCCCATAGCTCAGGACTCGGGTTCGAGTCTGGGTAGTGGGGTTTTTTCCAAAAAATGGTGGAGGGTATTACTCCCTCATGGCACGTGGTTTGGGCTCGCATACTGCCTTTTATGGATGTCACTGCGGACCCAGCCCACTAACTTAACATCGATGTTCAAAAAAAAACTCCTATACATATTTATGAAGGTTTGGGATATTGACACACTAGGTCCCTCTAGTTCTATCTCTTATAACCTTACCCCAAACTTTCTATATATAAATAAACCGAGGCATTAACAAGTTAGGTGCTAATACTTGAAAATACAAAAATGATCTCAGGAGAGATAATATCTAGGTATATACACATATAAATAAGATTATTACGTTAAGCATAGTATTGTAATGATTAATGGCCTTTACTAATAAAAGATGGTTTGATGGAAAAAGTTTTGAGTGTATTAAATTGACTCACGTGCTGATAATTTGTAAGCTCTTAACAAAGTGTAATTGCCTTCTAGTTTCAATTGCATGTAAAATTGCCTCCTCACTAATTGTTTCTTTGATTGGATATTTTCCAACATAAAAGTTTTAAATTCAGATGATTCATTGTCCTTTTTCCTATGTTCCTTTCTGATCTTCTTGATTGCTTTCTTCAATGCACCATCATTCTCTTCATCTTTGCCATTTTCAAAGTCATCAAGCTCCATCGTTTTTTCTTCAATACTATCTTCATCATTCTAATCTTAATTAGCTCCCATACTGCCATCCATTCCACATATGCATCTATGTTTAATTTAAAGGTCCTCATGTCAACTTCAACATCATTCACTAAGTTATCCTCGTTACAAATCATCATCTAGGCCAAAAAAGGATTAAATTCATATTCTAGTCCAAAAAAGTGAATGGTTTCATTAGGTTCATCTACTCTATCCTCAATTGTGGAATATAGTGAGACATATCTATTTCATGCCCCAACTCTTTATCCCGACCCAATTCGGTTTCATGGGCCAATTCTTTGTAATTATGCCATTGAAGTAACAAATTTTTTTACAAGTCTTTCTTCGAATTAAAGTGAGTGATTCTTCTTCAATAACAACTCAAACAGGCTTAAGTGGCGACTTAAGGTAAGTGTCTACGGTAATCTCCCACTGTTAATATAAACCTCAATCAACTTGTGTTAGGGAATAAACTTTAACAAGTTCCAAACATATTGGTTATACCCTAAGGCTCTTAAACCAAAATCTAAATCACTATTAGGAACCTTGAAATGGTAAAAAACAGGATGAGTTTTTTTTTTATAACCCAACTCTTTGAACATATGATTAAGTTTAATAATGGAGTCATAATTAATCAAGTCCACGTGGTCAACCCTTCCATTAACATAGGACCTACCTGGAGATTTTGTAAACTAATCTTCATAGAAAATAAGCTAAGGTATCCTTGTGCATTTAGATTTTAACTATAATTAGTAACCACAAATACTATCCTAAATAAAACAGTTAATAATAAAAAATTCTTACATACCATACAAAGGTGTTGGATTCACATCCACACCATGCTCCCAAATCTGCCAATCCGAATGCACCATAAAAAATAACAATCAACTACATATGCGAAGTAATGGTTGATTTTCGCTTGTAATCATGGGTGATGAAAATTTTCAACAGATCAAGAACGAGGAGCTAATTTAAGGAAATGGAGAAACATTAGAATTAGATGAAAAATAGTAGGGATTAATTGAGGGGGTGGGGGTTTTCTAGGTACAGCAGGCTGGAAAGAGGAGGGAAAGGGGAAAAAGACTTTTATACCCCTGCGTGCAGTTCACATGGGAGGCTTAACAGACAACAGTTAATGTCATCTAAGGCTAGGGACCAAAGGTGAAGCAGATTTATCCATTTAGGGACCAAAATCATAAAAATAAAAAGTTATGGACAAAACCCGTAAGAACTACCAACTCACAGGTACCGAAAATGTAATTAACTCTAAGAGAATGTCTCTAAATACGAGTCAGGTCGGATAGAAAGCAGGTTGTGTTAGATTAAAGGGTCAATAATGATTTAATCATCAAAGTTTTAGTTCAGTTTTGGTTTAATCATCAAAGTTTTTTTCAAACGGTTTTACCATAAAGTTTGAATTTATTATGATTTAATCCTCAAATTTACAGTTTTTTCTTGTTTAAACCTTAAAGTTTTTTTTCAAACGATTTAACCCTTAAATTTTTGTTAAAAAATGGTTTAACCCTCTAAGTTTGGTTAAGTTTTTAATAAAAACTAAAATGCATAATAAGTAGAGAGGGTAAAATTGAAAACCATACAAAACTTAAATGATTAATCCGTTTTTTTTAACAAAACTTCAATGTTTAAACCATTTGAAAAAATTTTTGAGGTTTAAATCATAACAAAATCAAACTTTATGGTAAAATCGTTTAGAAAAAAACTTTGATGGTTAAACCAAAATTAAATGAAAACTTTGATAGTTAAACCATTATTCACCCTAATTAATAAATGGACACAATAAATTTCTAACATTTTCCCCATTTGTATTCATTCTATAAATAAAACATATAAAAGAAATTAGACTATTTTCTCTTTCTTTTCCTCTTTTTTAAGCTCTTTTTTTTCTTTAACATAACCCTTGAACACCTTTTTTTGATGTCCACTCTTTCTTCAAATTCTCCTAATCTTTCTCGCAATTCAAGTCTTTCATCAATCGATCAGATGGCTTGCACAAGAAAAATATTTTGGAAGGAAAGTTGACAATTGACAAATACTTGGCGATCCTAAAAGAAATTGACGATAGAAAATATTAATATTGATAGATGATCCTATAGTTGGTGACTTGTGCTGATATTTGAGGTGATTGCGATTCTGTGAAGGAACAGGAATTACGATTGTGATTCAATTGAAGAACACTGAATGCGATCTTAAGTTCAAGACGTGATTGTGAGATTTGTGATTATGAGGTTTGGGATTTTGAGAAAAGTAGCCTTGCAAGTACTAGTTTGCAATTACGACTTAGAGACCAGAGTTAAGATTGCGATACAGATGTCAATTGCGATTTAACCACTTTGTGATTTTCACTTAGCAACCACAAGCAGATGACAATTTAGGTGACTCAATCAACGATTGTTGAGAATCAAGCCCTTGACTATGATCCAAACTTTGCGATTCAAACTTATGATGAACTTTCACAATTCAAAACTGACTGTCAAACCAAAATTTATTTAAAACCCAAAATTAAACTTCGATTTCGATTCTTAAGCCTTCAAAAACAGTCCCAAATCACTAACCAATCTTCAATTTCTATTAAAACACCCTCAACTGATGATAAATCACGAAGAACAGGCTTGAATAAGAACGCAGAACTATCAAACTAAAAAACTAGATCTCTAAAAATCTAGATCTAGATCAATTATGTTGTTCGTTTTTTATGTTATTTGATCTAGATATGCTCGAAATCAACAGGGAAATATAAATCAATCTATAACTTCAATTAACTAACAGGAATTGATGTTGATCAATCAAAAATAGACTTCGAACTAAAAACCCATGACGATGAAATATAAACACAGAATGACCAATTTTCTCACATTTGATCAACTATTGTGCTTTGATATCAATTTTAGGTCCAATTATATCAAATATCAGTCCAATGTTGAAGCAAACTTTACAATGATATGAATTCGTATGAAGTATAGGTACATATAAGAGAGACGAGAACAAAATGATAAAATGTGAAAATATGAATGCTTAATGATTTATGGTTTGTAGATAAGTATTTATACGTACCTAAAGGATATTAATACATCCTATACTATAACTAATATCATATATAATAACAAACTATACCAAAATGTATACAACACAATATTAGGGACCTAACGTGTATAAACTTAAAAACCAATTAATTAAGAATATTATTGCAACATTAGTATTTAATTTTCAAAACGACGTGAATTTTCATTATATATCGCCAGCAATAATAATGTTTCGTCTGTAAATCCGTCGTTTATCTCTCTTTAATTTCTCAAGCTTCTCCATTTTAGGGTTATCCAACCTCGACATGCATGTGAATTTTTGCAGCAACGTTTTTAACTAGCTTCCTTCTTATCTTTGCTAATTAATTTTTGTACGTGTAAAATTCTAGTAGCAAAAGGATCCATATAAGTATAAGACGGGATTAACATATATATATATATAAGGGAGGTTCATTTGAGAACCATTATTATTGCGAGAACCAATCTTAGCCATTCAATTGGTAAATGGAATTCCGTGAGGGGGTAGAGTGCGGCAAGATGCGTGTGATGAATTCATGGGTAGGCAATTGAATTAAAAGATGTGGAATTGAACGGCTAGGATTGATTCTCGCAGTTCTCGCAATAAAAATGGTATAGTGAAAAAATCATTTGATAACCGTTTTTATTGTGAGTACCGCGAGTACCACTTGTAACCGTCATTAATGCTCATTAATAGGGGTATTTTGGTATTTTATATAATTTTTCAACCGTGAATTGCCTCCGGGTGAGTTGTTATTAAAGATCGAACATTGATTTTTCCGAAATACCCCTCAGTAATGCATCATTAATGAGTCGTCATTTGTATTGGCAATTGATTTATTTTAATCAATGATCAATATTGGTTCTCACAGTACTCGCAATAAAAATGGTTTTTCAATGAACCATCCCTATATATACACACACATATACATATAGCTACTTCATGATCACTGTTATTTCACGAAAAGGTTGTTTACGCCGGGCAAACCCCGCGCCCAGGATCCTATGGATCCAAACTGACCTTTCCCCAAGGACTGACCCGCAGACAATAATCACCTATCTTTGCTACCCGATTAAGTGGTCGGAATTAAACCGGAGACCATTTTAGCAAAGTCTCCCCTTACCGCACCCACATAGCATTTGCGGTGGGGCAATTGAGAAATTTACATAAGTCACGTT
>JAUEJL010084935.1:0-14863 GCA_032274825.1 Drosophyllum lusitanicum
AAAAGTCATATACACACACACACATATATATATATATATATATATATATATATATATATATATATATATATATATACACACACACATATATACACACACACACAGTCAACTAAAAAAAAATTTCAGCGTGACTACAAACCAACTAAACCTATCACTTTATGAGTGAAGCTGGTGGGGGTGACGGTGTGACCGCAGGTCACGGTTCATCCAGCGGGATGGATGCGCCCACTCTTAGAGAATGAGGAGTATCTACTTCTATGCTACTCATGTTTAATGTCACATAAGTGTCATGTCACTCATACTTCATACATGTTTCAACCCAGAAAATACTTATGCTTCACATAATACACATACTTCAAAAGTTTTTTAATAAAATAATTTCTATCTCCTCTCTCCCTCCTCTCTCTCCTTCGGCATTTGATTAACGCTCCACTTTCTACTTTCATTTTTTTTCAGTACCAAGGGGTAGTGTTCTTCTCGGTATCGATTGCCAAGTAGGAAATACCGAACTCATGCTTCAAGCACTCCTAATGTTTTTATGAGGGACAGGTAATCTACCCGATATGTCAGCGTAAGAATACCTATTGGATGGGACAAATACGAATTGAAGAAACTAACCTTGTGTCTTGCTTGTTTAATTTTGTAAATTGTATTTATATAATCTATTTATATAGTGAAATCTATTCAGCTAAGTATAAAAAGTAAAATATTTAATATTAATTTATAAAAAGTTAATAGTTAAAAAGCATATATAAAGCTTGTATCCTGAAGCAAAAGTGGAAGTGAGTAGCGAGTAGTTTTAGTGGGTTTTACTTGAAAGACAAATTAATGAACTGGGTATGTAATTTATAGAGTGTAATGATATTGTCCACCCACTAGAGTTAGATATATGATGAAACCACGAATTTAATTGGCTTGAATTCTATTAAAAAGTTAGTTGTACTAGATTTTAATCATCACATTCATTCATAGTTGTAGCTGTACATCATTTATTTTAATTATTTTAAAAAGACATTCTATATCCATGAAAACATCTTTCATCTAGCGGTTTTAAGGTGTAACTTGAGGTTTTTTTTAAATTTGAGATTGATAGTTCAGGTTCTGTTATGGGTGTAGATATAAATTAGGGAGTGTGTTTGTTGTTTGACAAAAAAAATGTTTTATACATGTATATCTTCTTTTGAAAAGCAAAAATAATATTATTAATAGAGGTTTCAAAGATTGAGACTACAAAGAACAAAACCATGGGCGTTCAAACCGAAACAAGCCATGATCTAAACAATCTTTACAAGAAGCAAAACTATATCAACCCGCTAAAAGCTAACAATTTTCACATCGAAAAATGAGAATCAAGAATTGTCGAGAAAATGAACCGAGAAACAACAACTTAGGAGCCCTCCTAGAAATTACCAAACCACCATAATGCCTTTTTTCGTTTTCTGTTTTTCATTTAAAAAATGTAGAGTTTTCATTTTTTAAGAAAAATAGAGAACATGTTTAGATTAGGGAGTGGAGTTTCCATTTTCCAGGGAAAAATAAAAAATATGTTTGGTTAAAGTGTTTTTTTGTTAAAAAAGTTGTTTAAAAAAGTAGGGGAGTTTGAAAAAATAGGAAAAAATAATAAGTAGGTGAGTTTGCTGTTTTTCTAAAAAATGTATAAATAAACAAGTTTTCAGTTTTCTTATAAAAAATTTTCTGAAAAAATAGAAGATTTTTGTGAAAGTAAACTTGAAAACCAAAATGTACAGCCTTTGCGTTCAAACAGTGTTAATGGTAGTGACAGAGAAAAGCCATATTGGATGATTGTTAACAGTAATCATTTTGTTGTTTTAGTGTTCGAGAATATGTAGTATTAGTTTATGTTAATTAACTTGCTCTAAACTCATAGTTATAACTTATAAGAAGTGGCTGATGTTCGTTCAATACATTGATGGTCAGTCATTTTTCAACCAAGTCTTTCAATAAACGATCAGACCTCGTACAAAGTTGAAAGACACCTACCATAATAAATGAGTTTCAGATGTTAGGTGCAAACTTCACCTCTTAACCCACCTAAGAGGACCAAGTGGGTTATGCGAAGCCGATATTATGATCCTATTCCGGTGCCACTTGTCATTGTTCATGTGATCTAGTCAAAGTCTATAGTGTTTCCGTTGAAAATGCGAGTTTTTTTTGTTTGTTTTGTGATGGCGTGATTGATTAGAGTTTAATGTAATGCTTACTGATGCCGAGTGTGATAAAAGAAAAACGCTAACATGGCTAACATGACACTGAGTGATAACTAATCAACTCCATCCCCCCTTAAGAAGTTTCGTTGGAGTTATTCAAGCATGATACTTGACTCTAAAAGTTCAAATAGAATGAACCCAACAATCTTCATTTTAAAATCCAAGCGTTTTAAGGGTCGACCAAGCCCAAGTTTACTGATCTGAGTCCTACCACGCGTCAAATTCCTTAAACCCGACCCATATCCCAGTTCCTAACACACGTCATGTCGTCATAGCACTCGTGTCCCTCGTCCATTTGATCCAGAGCATGACCCATGAGCATGATGGTGTTGGAGCTTATTGACCCTGGTTCCTAACACATGTATAGACCTTAAATCTGGCCCATGTACTCATACATTTGATCTTGGCCATGACTGAGTTTGTGATTGCGACCCATGACGCATGTGCTATTACCCTCCTGGTTCCTAATACACATCTCGTGGTCCTCAGACCCAACTTGTGTTCTCAAACATCTGATCCTGACCCATCACCATAATCGTGCCAAGATTATGATGAATTGATGATGACCATAACCACGACTGTGATCTTCGAATTGATTCGATGTGTATGTAAACATTTCACTTCGAATATTACTTGCTTTTTCATAAAGAATGATAGAAACCCACACCCAAAAAGTAAAGATCTTAATCCCTAAAATGGACTAAAAGACGAAAGAATAAAAAAAAAAACAGTCTGGCATAAAGGCAAGTTCTTTGACGCTTCAATAATTGGATCTAAAACAATTACGCCAAAATCACAATAAAATTTGCACATCCCCTGATTTGGGTGTTTCAGACACTGTAAATATGCATGACCTAATTATAGATACGGCTATTGCTATAAACTCACAAGAACAAAAAAGACACCCATCACAGTACAACATTCATTGCACACTGTACAACCCCACAAAGGCTCTGGAATATTGATTCGGTGATTGTAGCTGTAATCAAGGTACAACTTCTAATGCATAATATGGAATCACTGATGCATGATTGGGCACAAGGGTTTACACCAAAAGGGAATCACAATTTCAAAATAAGATAGTACGACTTTTAAACATTCGATTTACACACCAAATTAGTAGTATATATGAGCAAAGCAATTCAAAATTACACCCTGATTTTATTTTCATCAGCATCTGAATAATGTATGTATGCAAAAGGAGTATATGATTTCCAACAAACTAACATGAATTTGATCAGTTTCACATAAAATCGTATTTTCAACAAATTAAATAATAATAGGGGAACAAACGCCACCGCTCAACGGCGGCAGCGCGTGATGGCGCTGCAACCACGGGAGTAAGGGTTAGCCTGACCTCCGGAACGGCAGTTGTAGTACGACGCGCCGCGTCTCGAACAAGGAACGTTGTTCTTGCTGAGAGCACCGTAGCTGATGTAACGACGTCTGGTTGCTAGAATGCGCCGGTTGGTTTCGCTGTCCATTAAGAACTCCGTGTCGTCTAAATCCAGATCTCCGCCTTCAGCGATACACTCGGCCATAGATCCACGGCAGCCGGTGGTGGTCGGAATCCAACCCAAACGGTGGTCCCCGGCGGCATCAACGGCAGGAAAAGAGAGCGTGACGATGTGAGTGACAAGAATTACGGCACAAATCACGAGCAGACCAGCGGATTTCGACATTTTTCACTTGCTTTCTCTGAATAGCTTTTTTTTCTTTGTTGGTTTCTCTCTCTTCTTTGATTTCGTGGCGATCGGAGGGAATGAAATGAGTTGACAGGTTGAGTGGTAAGGGACGCAAAAAGGAGGTTTTAAAGGGCATCAATATTGTTTAAAGATGACAAAATGTACATTTTCCCCTTGTACTTTTGCACAATTGTCGTTTCACCCCCTTAAGTCCAATCTAACTTTCTTTCCCGAAAAGAAAAAACCATACAAACTCTAGCCTTATTTTTAAATACAAAAATTTAAGTTTATAAATTGTAAAGATATTTTTTTGAACACTAAGTTAAGAAAATATTAATGTAAGCTTTTCAAAATAACCTTTAACCAAATAATAAAGACAAGAAAAAAGAATGAAGATGATGATAAAGTTGGACGAGAAAACAGTTAATGCAATCATTCTTGTGTTTCGTGCGTATCAAATATCAATGTCCCTTAGGATTATAAAACCATTTTATTATGTTCGTGACATCACTTAATTGGATAAGAACTCATATGTGATCGAGAAGCCCTTGGAGGATTATAAAATGTTAGTGAAAAATGACGATTCCATCAAAGGGTACTTGAAGACATCTTAGATTTGAAAAGGACTAAACGGTCATTAAACAAAGTAAAAGGCCAAAATGTAAATAATATCGTATGAGAGAACATTAGCATGAACAATTGCCATTGAAGTTTAGGACAATTACGAAAGATGCCATGAGAATTAGGTGCCGTTTACTAACGTGATGGATGATGATACATGAGTGATGCTTGCCCACTAACTTTGAGCTGTGTTTTCTGTTGTTTGTTTCTTTTTTAAAAATTATTTAATAACACAATTATTCTTTTAGTTTTATTTTCTATCTATAATATAAATGTTTATGTATGGTAAATACATTTTTAATTAAATAGATTTTATAGCGACATAAATTTGGGTTATATTCAAATTTTACTATGTTTTCTATTTTCGTACATAAAAATATGATATCTACATCTTACCTATTTTAAACCCGGCTGACACGAGATTGAATATATTATTCAAGTTCGGGATTATAAGAAAACATCAGTTTTGTAAAAATTTTGTTTGAAGCATATTATTTGTTAATATTTCTTGGTATCACATCGCATACTTATAATAAAAGTACTCCACATATAAAAATGATGTCGTTCATTATTTATTTTGGTTAAAAGAATAAGATTTTAAATAAATGCTGGTTTTGGTTTCATGGTGATTATATAGCTGTGTTTTTGTGGGCCGTTATTCTTGAATAAATTAAGTAAGTGTAGCTATTTATAAAAAGAAATACACGTATTTATTTATTTAAATCAAAACGCGGAAACAATTGATTGGCTTGGATTTCATGATTAGCTTATTTGTAAACACCTGATTGTAAAATGAAATTATTAAAAAAACATACTTTAAATTTAATAATCTGCCGTTTAATTCAATAATTTGAAAACGGTTTAATCATTTATTTTAATATATGTAATTTAATTTTTATGCATAATATTTTATCTTGGTTTTGGAATACGTTTGTTTTCTAAATATTTTATTTCTCGAAAGTCGAATCACCTTTGTTTTTTAATAGGAATATGCCTTTTTGGGGTAATACATTTTATTTTAATTTATGTTGTTTGAAATTCGAATTTAATGTAATATCACTTGATCGTTTTTTATAGTTTACAAGTGTGGGAATAAATATTACAATTACTAAATCTTTATTGAGCAAAATAATGTTATGGTTTGCATATTTATTTTCTTATTTAATAGCTAACCTTTTTCGTTTATTAATAAACGGGAAAGAGTACTCGTCCCAACAACCGATATGGAAGTGAGCGAGAGCGTTAGCGGCTGACCGCCCTGGTCCCCATCGATTTCGATGATTTGCACCTTGTTGATACACTCACACCGAAGAATGGTGGGTTTGGCTCGCATAAAATCGATTGTAGGAGGTTGCTCCGCTTTTAGTCATGGTGGCGTTCCCAAACACTTATTCCATTTTCTTGAACTAAATCAAGTAACTAATACTCTTACCAAAAGGCTCTTGACCTAGTGATATCAATGTGTTGTTAAGGTGTCTCTTTCTCCTCAAGATTAAGGGTTCAAGTCTTATTATGAGCATAAGTGTAGTTTAATGGGGTGTGTATTTGCTGTTAAAAAAAGTAACTAATACTCTCCATTTTCTTCAAATTATCGATATTGTTCTTGCACTATTCAATACTCTTACACGATAAACCTTAGCAAACCAATTCTACTACCACATCCCAAACTTTCCCTTGCAGATTACTTCGATTCAACGCCATGTATTTGCTCGTGTATGAGTCGAGGATCGTGTTTTTGTTTCTTGCTCCGCCTTTTGTTTAGAGTGGCAATTAGGGTTGACCTTTTTTTTTTTTTTTCTTATTTGTTTTAATAAAAAAGGTTAGTAAGGTGGTGTGTTAGAAAGAGGATTGATATGCATATTTCATGATGTGATAGAAAGAGGAGCACTGTAGAGGTAATTGGGGTTAATGTTTTTTATTTTTCTTATCGTTTGTTTTAGTTGTGCATGTTAATTTGTGAAATTACAAGGTATTAATTACTTGAAACTATGATTTGAAGTATAAAATAGATGTTATAAAATATATATGTCTTG
This sequence comes from Drosophyllum lusitanicum, assembly GCA_032274825.1. Lineage (NCBI taxonomy): Eukaryota > Viridiplantae > Streptophyta > Magnoliopsida > Caryophyllales > Drosophyllaceae > Drosophyllum > Drosophyllum lusitanicum. The sequence goes on from JAUEJL010084935.1 coordinate 6,568, forward strand.
CTATGACCTCAAGCATTTGGACCTTGGAATATATATTGTGATCTAGCTATTCTCATACATAATTTCAAGAGCTATTGGTAATATCAAGACATGATTTTTTTTTACTTGAAAACTTAATGCTAACAAAAAAATTGAAAATATTTGAAGGTAAAATACTTGTATAACTATCATTTACAACGATGATTAAATTGTATGAAATCAGAAAGATTATACGTTGTATGCAAGTTGTTGCCAAGTTCTATACTACTTGCTAGATTTATCTTGTTTGATTAAATAATAAAATTTATATTTTAATTCATCTTTTGCTACATACACATACAGTTGTGAAGATCAATTTTTTAGTGCCAAAAGATATATATGTTCTTTGCTTGATTTATGAGTATATATAAAACTAAATATTTAATATCATAGTCTAGTATGGTATAAGTTTTAAAAAACTCCTTTTGATTATGCCCATAAAAGGCAGGGAATTATTTTTCTGGAATATGTATGGAGGGTATAGTGTAATATATTATTATTTCTTACATAGATAACTATTATACTCTCATGGTATGTGATTTGGAAGACATGATATATATGAAAAATAAATTAGAAAAATAAAAATTCTTAAAAGATTAAGAATAGGAGAGATTGTATGAAGGTAAGTCGATTTGAAACTAATAACATTGTTCAAAAAGTGTTTTGTTCTTGATTCTTCTCCAGGTGAGGAATAGGAGAGATTGTATGAAGTGTGTTTACTTCTCTTTTCTAACTTCTGGTTTTCTAGGAAGACAAATGTAACACAAGTTGCAACTGCTACAAGTTATCATCCATTTTTACATCAAGTAAGATTAAGATACACACATAACATGGGGGTTGTTGAAGAATGTTAATATGTATGGTTAAGTTATGGTCACAATAAGTAAGCAAGCAAGCACAGGCCAGATGCTGCTGCTAACCTAATCTAATCATTCCTCTTCTGGTTCTTCCTCTTCTTGTAGAAGGTTTTCTCTGTTGTCATGAGCCCAGAAGCCACGTACATCGATAAGCATGCTGGCAACAGTTCCACCCTGTTTGCACGATAAAAGATCTGAAAGTGTGATCCTCAGAGGATCTTCCGGCTTCACCATATCCCAGATTTCGTCCCGAACATCCTCTATGCATAACTCGTAATTTCCACCCTCAATCCATTTCTGATGCACATCTCTGAGTTGGATGCAAGCAAAAATCACATTAGGAGCTTTATCATGGTTTTTTAAACGAGGTTTATATATAGCAAATGTTCTTTGAGGGGCCCGCCATAGTGCATTAAGGCTCCCTTATTTAAGAAAAGGAAAGTCTGTCCCTGATAAACGTGCTTTCATGACTTGAAATTAGATGCGGCAATTTCAACCCATTTACTTGTATATGGGTTGATTCAGGTTAATATATAACGGGTCAAATGGGTAAAATAAGAGGATAACTCAAAAGAAAACTGATCAAATGGGACAAAGAGGTGGAAAAACTGAAAGTTACCCAAAGTGTACTTCTAATGCATAAAACCTCCTAAATCATTTTTGTTCAAAAAAGCAGATTATTATTAAAATGTATCAAATTTTGTAATCACCACACAAGCAGTATTTCAGGCCAACCGAATCGGACCCATAACAAATTTACCACCCATTATACCCAAAGCCTTGCCTATTTTGCCACCTCTATTATGAAAATATCTTTAGTTAAAAAGAAGCAACCTTGTGAGTTCTCCAAGACCCTCCTCAGGTTTTAAAATAAGCTTTTTCGTGTATGCAAAAAATTAGAGATCATGGTTCATGGCTCACGGAATTGGTAATGTATATGGTCATATGTGTCTCATAGTTAAAGAGGCTTGTGAACATGACTCATGTACAACAAGTAGGAAAAGTAGAGATATTCTTGTTGTAGGAAGTGTATATCAGGCAACATTTCAACTTTAAATGCTCCCCTTCTTTACTTCCATTTACATTCTATAGAGCCTATAGAAGATAGAAATGCAGAAAGAGAATGTTACCTGAAGAGTGTGTGAATATCAGCTGTTGTGAGGAATCCCCTTCCATGAAGATCTAGACATCTGAATAAATATGTGATACCCTCTGGAGTATCTTTGTTCTCCAGGGCTAGAACGAAGTCAAGAAAACTCTCAAAGTCCATCTCCCGAGCATTCCCGCTTCCAGTTTTACCACGACGCACATGCTCATCAAAAGCTTTTTACAAGATTTTTGGGAAAATTAAAATCTTAGGTCATAATAGCATTTTCAAATAGTACACATAGTAGAAATAAACCAGTGGAAAAAACAAAGGTAGAATAAACTTCTATTTGTCTAACAAAACATTAGAAAAAGGGCCAAAGCAAAATACCTACTTTAAACAAAGATGGTTCAAAGAATCTGCTTCCAAGCAAAAGAAGAAAAAAGAACATATGAAATCTGTTAACAGTTCTTACCCCTCTCAATAAAAATATCTGTGAGTGTCCCATCTGCGTATTCTCTAAGTTCCTGCTTGCTCAGTGTACCGTTCATATCTTTATCAAGCGCAAGGAACATATCTATACATAAATATTAAATACCTTAAGCCAGAGTCAGCAGCTTACATTCTATATACTGCTAATGTCATATAACTTCGAGAAAATAGTCTTGTAAAAAGCAAAAAGGTAACCATGAATTAAAGATTATATATTGTTACCACATATACGCTGTGCAGATGTTAGGGAAAACCAGTTTTCAGCCTGTTCAGTATCAGTAACTTCTTCCTCGCTTTCCTGTTATGATCAACAATGCAGAAATGCAGGCAGTAAGAAACATATGACATTTAGAAACAAATACCAAGGCTCAAATCTAGCATACACTACAGTGCAGCATTGATAGGTTTCTGAATTGGATATTGATGTGCTTTTTTTGTATTTCCTTTTTAATTTTCCGTGGAGGGCAAAAAGTATTTAAAACTCTGAAAACGCACATATCTAATGTTCTATACTGATTCAATATGACTACTGCCAACAGAAGCGTATGGCAGACATATTACCTGGTGCAGTTCCATTAGTTCCTGAAGACAGTTACTAAGCAGCACCTTTTTTATGCATGCCTTTCCTGCAGAATCATTAATTAAAAATGAAGACAGAAAGTTAAAAAGAACAGATCATTTTCCCAATTTGAAAATGCATGCAAGGGAATTACAATGACTATCAACATATATAGACTTTCAGATGAGAACTAGATAGGATCCTGACAAAAGATCTAAAAGCGGACGATGATTATAAAGAAATACATTAAATTGGAACAGGATAATGATCATGGGAAATCAGAAAGTAACTAATTACAGCAAATGTGGTGCTAGATGAAAAAAATCATATAAATGGAAGAGAATTAAGAATATAACAAACCTCGTCTATTGGGATCACAAAAGAAGAAGAATTTGCGCGCAGCAATCTTGCAGTACATATGAACAAATGCCCCGGTAATATCACGTAGTTGAGCCAAATTAGGAATAAGACCTCGGATATAAGCTTCCATTTCCTGTAACAAAATGAAGATAAGAAAGAAAAACATGGTTTTAACACAAAGTTCACAAAGAAAGGTTAGTGCAAAACAAAAGAAAATGTGCTCAGGTAAAACAACCGCGACTGCATAAATTGCAAACGATTTTGTACAAATTAAGGTTTGAAATAACAAGGTACATACAATAGTTTGAAGGAAACCATCAGAGTCCTCATCAAGCTCACTCATATCAATTCTGGCCTGAGTAAGAGAAACCTGAACAGAGAAAATAGATCACTACAATGACAAAGTGTCCATGACAAAAGAAAAAACTTTTCCACTAAATATATACTACAATAGACGGGCCTGTTGAACTAAAGATATGAACATAAAAGAGAGAGCCAACTCAGATAACTCTACATAGTAAGACATTTACATGGATATCAAGCTTATAGAATGCAGAAAATCAAAATGCTGAAGAGATTTAAACAGCTAGGAAGTGCAGAGAAAAACTCACCGTGCGCATAACATAGAGATAAAAGGGCAAAATGGCAATTCTTCCTGATTCATCTTTTTCAAATTTCATAAAATTTGAAGGACTGAAAAAACGACGGCATTTCGGGCCTATTTGTTCTGTACATACAGAGGCAATGTGGCAAAAGTCTTCATAGTTCATCTATAGAAGGTTGAGAGAGACAGAGAGAGATCAGTATTATAATTGATAGTGAAAGAAGAAAGCATAGAAGCTAAGATATTGACACAATTGGAATCTATCATGTAAATCTGAAGTCTGAACTATGGGTACATCCAATCTGTCAGAGATCATCACAAAAGATAGCATAACAAAATATGCTTTAATAAAGATAGCAAATACATCTTTCATGAGAAGTGGATAAAAAGAAAGACACAACTGCATGAATAAATACCATGTGCGGCATGTGCCACAAAATATGTACATTTATCTTTCATCATTTGCTAATAACTAGATCTAAGAACACAAGAGATGAAGCATATATATGTGACTTTTTGAGATGAATACCTTCTCGGCACCAGTGGCATCATCAATAACACAATTTTCTCTTAAGCAAACCCACATGGCATCAAGATCATCAGCATTCAGTAAAAGATCAGATTGCTTCTGCATCAACAGAACATCAATGTAAGCACATATCTCTAAAACCCTAAGAAAAGGGCAAAAACTGAGAAATGAATCGAGAAATCTATGGATGATGGATACCATGTGAGGTAAAGTGGAAATGGGGTACCTTTAGGAAGCGATATTTTGCCAACCTTTGGACTCTATGGCTGATGGAACCTTCCTCGGGTTTCTGATAAGATAAAAGAACATATGATGCTTAGAAACTAAAAGTGGGAAATCTTCAAAATCAGAACAAAAGAATAATAGAGAAACATCATGAATGAGAAATTCTTTGGCAATTGCATATTGCATGACTGGATAGAATTTCAGCTACATTTGTTAAAGTCATAGGATACACGTATCATGTTTAGTATCATCCTTTAACAGATTCACAAGAGTTTACTATAGACTCCAAGAAATCCGTCTCGTAATCTACATATTTACGTTTTGCTCAATGATTCTGATTGTTTCCAACTCCACTCTATAATATATATGTTCAAAAACGCTATCCCAGCCAAACTCTGCAACAGCAATACTTTGATTTTGGTCCACAACTTCACTTTATATTTTCATCATTACGAAGATTTTAGATATACGTAGAAAATACGTCAAGTCACATATATATCTTGGTCTCTTGGGCATGAAGGGAGTATTCATAAATTGATGTCACTTCTTAAAGTCATGATTTTATAATCAACTGGTCATTAAACAATAGATAATATGCTCAACAAGAAATCAAGAATAGACACAATCATCATCAAGACCTTCTTGTAGAAACTTGGGATTGTGCCAGCTTCAGCACTCTTTTGTTGCTTCTCCTTAAAAATGTCAAGCAAGATTCTTTTTGTTTCAAGCTCTGCAAAATAAGGCATGTACATACAGGTTAGATAGCTAGAGAAACAAATTTATCAATGTAATCACAAGACACACTTTGATGGGCAGAAATGCAGCAGGGGAATGATGAAAATTGAGCATGAACTTACCTATCTTAAAAAAAAAGTGGCTTGCAACAGACTCGGCTACAATTGCCCTAGGAAGTTGTTATAAAGGAACATAATGTTTCGTGCAGAGTGAATGAGAAATACAAGAGGATGGTAGTATTTAACTATTTATATTAGAAACTAGCAGGAAAAGCTAAGGTTGCGTTTGGTTGTGGAAAATTATTTTCAGTTTTTTTGGTAAAATTTAGTGGAAAAGAGGTGGAATTTTCATTTTTAGTTTTCTGTAGAAAATTTGAAAACACGTTTGGTTAAAAATGATGGATTTTTCCTTTTCTAGTTTAGAAAATTAGAAAACATGTTTGGATGAGTTTTTTCGACCGCTTCTCATTTTCCAGTTTTTATTATTAGAAATAATACAATATTATTCGTAGTAAAATAAACAAAAAAACATACAATGCAACCACATATATATATTGAAAAGATCATTTGAGAACCGTTTTTATTGCGAGTACCATTTGTAACCGCCATTAATGCTCATTAATAGGGGTATTTTGGTCTTTTATATAATTTTCCAACCGTGAATTGCGTCCGGTTGAGTTGTCATTAAAGATCGAGTCTTGATTATCCCAAAATACCCCTCATTGATGAGCCATTAGTGCGTTATTTTTATTGGCCATTGATTTATTTTAATCAAGGGCCAAGATTGGTTCTCATGGTATTCGCAATAAAAATGGTTCTCAAATGAACCATCCCCTATATATATATATTACATAAACATGTTCACTTTTAACAGCACATGCATACATACAACAATTACACATAGAACACAATGCATACACATTTTTTATATATATTACAACACACTTATATATTTATAAATATTCCACACATGAATAGCAAGCACATACATTTCCAGCATCATGCGTGAGAAAATTTAGGAAACTAGGAACGAACATGTGCCATAAGCCGTAGTTAGGAAATTTTTTAGAAAAGGTACATTGTGGAAAACAGTCTCAATCACCTTTCCAAGTTTACGTATAAAATGGAAAAGTGAAAATTCCCATTTCTACTAAAACTTTTAGGAAAAATTGTTTACCAAACATGATTTCAGTTTTTAAATTTTTGTAGGAAAAATTTCCGGAAAAAAGGAATAATTTTCGGTAACCAAACAGAGCCTAAATGTTCTCATGAAACAGTATAGAAGAGTCAGGTAGCTTCCCACCCATAATCAGCAAGTTACACATGACCAACATCTATGCTCCAACTTGAGAACTATTTCAAAAGTCCTGTTTTATGCTTCCTCTTGTTTATCTTTATCTAATTGCTTATATTTTCCCTTCTACCTATTTAAAGGACTTTCTCCCTCATTCACAAAAACAACTTTCAGCCTGCTGCATTACATCCTATAAAGTATTCGGAATATTGAAATACAGATACAGATAGGCCCCCTCATCTTGATGAATGTCTTGTTTAGCTTATCTCACATTTAGTTAAAGGCATATAAATTACGCATGCCTATGTTGAAGTTCTATGAAAAGCTTGACTGATGCATGACACTTAACTTATGGATGTTACCATGTTGGTTCTTTATAATAGATGTGCTCAATGAAATTATAAGACAAAAACAAAATCGATAATCTAAAACAATTTCCATATTTAGCAACTTAAATCCAAATCCAGGCTCAAATTTTAGCAGTGGGACACAATTAAGAAAAGTCGGTTAAGTTGGAAGATAGTATTTTTGAATCATTTACATAGTTAGATTGGTAACCCCACACATGATAATGAGGAATGAACAACATGTAGCAGCAAACAATTGTCCTGAAATACGCAGGGACAGCCTCCTTTTACCCCCAGAACCTATCAGTTAAATCATCAACCACTCTCAAGACTTAGCAGAATGTTAGCAAAGCTGGAATCTCATATCGAGGAGCTTCGCTTTAAAAACTACCCTTTAACCATTCCAGATTCAAGATTGCCCCTTCACACCCTAGTTCAAACTTTTCCTCCTTACTTTGTGCAAAAGTTTGGCCTAATTCTACTAAGAACAACAAAACTAGTCTCCAGTTTGTAGAAGTTCATTATGAGAAAATGAAATGTTAACCAAGCATAGAAGGACAAGGTCGACAACTTTACCACTCACAAGAACATGTTTTTTCCAATCTCATAACCGGATTAAGTAAAAAATCATCACTCATTTACCGATAGACAGCCATAAACCGGAACATTTGATAGGCCATATAAAGGATTACTAACTTATAGTAAAGCACACAAACGCCAATTACGAAATACATACCAAATCTCGAATGCAAACCATACAAACATAGCAGGAAAAACGAGTTCAAGAGTGAACAGTGATAAAAAATGAAGATTTGGGGGAAATTAAATTTACAGTACCCATCAAAGCTTCAGAGCCGAGACCAGCACCGGATCCGATGTAACGGCGAAGGTTACGGACCCACAACATGGAAGACGCCGGCGGAATCTTCCTAGACGCCACCGATGATGCATCATGACCTTCCCCATCACTAGAACCACTATACATTGCTGTTTAAATTCCAAAATTAACAGGAAACTAATAGCAGTTGACTTGAAGATTAAACGAAACCCTAGAAAAAGCACACACTAGTCCAAAGCTGGCTGTTGGGTACGCCGGTGTAATTTCTGAGCCGACGAGCACTTTTCTCGCCTGTGCAGTTTATAAACCGGAGGAAATATAGGCCCCGGGTAGGGGTGTTCACGGGGCGGGC
>JAUEJL010084946.1:0-14860 GCA_032274825.1 Drosophyllum lusitanicum
AGATTGCAAAAACATTTAAGGCACAAAAGCAATCCTTGTACATATGCATTAGTAATTTTAATACACCTTTAAAATTAAATATTCATATATACACCTAAAGATATATGTTTTTATAGACTTCATGCCAAGCCATACAAAACATATAAAAATAAGAATCAAAATATAGTAGGGAATAAGCAGTATCAAGACTAGTCCAAAACCATCAAATCCGGAATTTTAAACATCATATTAAAAATCTTTTTCAAAAACAGTTTCTGGCCAAGAACACGACTGGCACGGGCGTGCCCGCCCGTGTGCCAGTACATAGTTTAATCATTTTTTACCTTTAAATCGTTTCTACCGGCACGGCCCATACCCCCACTCGTACAGCCGTGCCCCGGCCGACGGCATGCCCCGTACCCCAAAAGGTATGGCCATGCCCGGTCACCGGAAAATTAGATTTTGACAGAAAACTTAAAATTCCGATTTAAATCCAAATGTGCAAAGCCATGTTAGAAATGGCTCTGATACTACTGTTGGGTTTTGGTGGTTCAAATAAATCATAGCGGAAGCAAAACGGGTAAAACATTTTCGAATATGTGAACCACGCAACACTCATCAAGCGGACCATGTCTCTAAACACGACAATGCAACAAAAGAAAAGAGAAGAAATAAAATCATACCCTTGATGCTAGTTCTTCCTTGCAAACGAGATCACATCTTGGAAGGTGTGTATAATAAATAGTATACCTCTAATGAATTCCACACGAAGTTGCTATTGATCCGCACTTGCTAGAGTGTAGATATGCCAATCTTCACACCACCAAATGCCTTAGCACAATGAACCACAAAGCCTTGTGTTCTTGATATGCTTTGAGAGAGTTTAGTATGCAATATGTGTTTACTAGTATCAAAAGTTCAAGCAACCAACATACATAAGCCTTTAGCACTACTTATAGAACTCACAAATGAGTTTAAATCCGTGCCTCATAACTCCATGCATCAGTTACAATAATCAATACCATTAACACCTCTTTTACTAGCCTTAAAGGCCTAGTAAAGAGGCTGTTACTGCACAGGGCACGGCCCTGCCTCTAACCAAGCACGGGCATGCCAGCCAAAAAGGCCATGCCCAAATCACGCCTGACTTAGGCTCGTGCCTATCCATTGGGCACCAAGCACGGGCGTGCCTCCACGAGGTGCGGGTGTACCTAGCCACAGGCCACGCCCAAGTCACACCCGACTTAGGCTCGTGCCTACCCGTTGGGCACGGCCGTATCTCATAGAGGCACGGGCGTGCCATGGCACGCCAGAACCAGTTTCTGGCTTTCTCTCTCCTTTGACCATCTATGATGTCGGAATCAATACTTGGCGTGTGACCCAATAGGCCCTTGCTTCATCGGCCATGATACCAACTCGTGTGTGTCAGTGGGCATAATCCAACAATAATGCCCTCTTGATGTCCTGGACACTTTAGTTACAAAATCCATTTTAATATAGTCCAATTTCCACTTAGGTATTTCAAGTTGCTATAAGTTACCATAAGGCCTTTGGTGTTCAGTTTTGAATTGAGCACCATGTTTGACACTTTTTAACATATGAAGCAATGCCACGCTTCAAAGTAGGCATACCATGACGAGACACAATCTCGTTGATATAGAGTTGAGCTCACTTTGTGAATCTTTTAGCCGCACCATGATATCTGGTATAACTACGAGTCATATAAATTTGACTCCTTCACATGGGCATTTGCGACTTAAAGTATCAACTATGACATTGGTTTCCCCGGGATGATAAAAACAAATTTCACAATCATAATCTTTAATTAGGTCAAGACAACGGTGTTGTCTCATGTTGAGTTCTTTCTATGTGAATACCTACTGCAGCCTTTTGTGGTCCGTGTAGACCGCACATTTAGATCCATAAAGGTAATGCCACTACAATTTCAAGGCAAATAGCACAATAGCAAGCCGAGATCATGTGTAACCACCCGAAATTCGAGTAAATATTTTGTGAATGAATTATTAAATGAATATTTAATTTAAGAGATGGTTAGGAGTAAAAATTCTATTGTCGAGTGTTATCTTTATCATTGATGATGTTTTTTAAAATTTGGGAAGTTCGTGGAGGATTGGTGAAAAGATAAACTTGAGGACTTGTGTTTAAATTTAATTAAAGTAATTAGAAGCTAATTATGGTCTAAATTGGAGTTACAAAGACTATTAATTTGGTTTGAAAGTGTGTATGTGTTCGAGTGCTGCCAAGAGGAAACCGAGAGGAAAATGATCAAATTGTGTAGTTTTGTAACCCTTCTAGGATGTTAATTTTGTAGTTTGATGGATAAATTGTGTAGTTTATGGTTTGTAACCTTCGGCCATGAGTGGTTCGATGGAGCCAAATAGAAAATGATCAAATTGAGTGTTCAAATGTTGATTAAAGGAAAAATTGATGTTTAGGGTGTGTTAGTTAGATAATTATGATGACTTTGGTATAAGAAATTGGAATTAGAACTAAGTTTTAAAGATTGATTAATTATTCAAGTTTGATAGAATTAATTTGCAGGGGTTTTCGATTCATTCATATGAATCTCAAACCGAGGTTTTCAATTGAGGGTTGGTTCGCCAATTGGCTTAAGTTCCCTTTGTATGGTTTTTTATTCCGAGGTTCACCATTGAGCCTTGATTTACGATTACGATTACAATCCCTATAATTTTAGAATGGGTTTTTTTGATTCAAGCTTTTTGGATTGAGGTTTCTGATTGTAGTTTACGATTCAGTGTTTTCAATTGAAATTTACGATTCAAGTTCACGATTGTGATTTGAGATTTGATGGTTTTCTATTGACATATCTTTACGATTGGACTGTGGATTTCGATTGGTGTGATTTTTTATTGTGACTTACGACAAAGTTAAGGTATTCGATTGGGAGGTTTTGATTAGTGATTTGTGATTTGGTTGAATCGCAAGTCATTGTGGTTTATGATTGGTGATTTGTGTTATTCCCAGATTGAGTACAACAACAAATGTTTGTAGAAGGGGGGGTTGAATACAAACTTTAGCTTTTTAAAATTAAAGACACACGATTATACTTTTATATAATTCTTATTGAAAAAGAATCAAGAATTACATGTACTAGAAGCAGACATTATAAGTACAATAAAAGGTGACAAAAATTGTCTAACACATAGACAAGCTATTTCTAAAATAACTAATGTTAAAGAAAGTTCAACACATGAACAAGTTTGTTTCTAGACAATTGCTAACTCTAAAACTGTATATCTCAACTAATGAGATTGTTGTGTTGTGTAGAAGTAGTTTACATGTTCACCATGCAAGAGTATATATAGAGGCATTGGCATCCCGTTGGCTAAGACAAAGAAGAAAAAAAGCCTAAAGAAAATAATATTATAATTGTAAAGTTAGGGGGTGAAAAAAGTAGACTTACTTTAATCTAGTATTGCGTAAACTAAGTTTACTTTTCACAAGGTGCATCGGACTCGCATTATAATAATATTATTTCGTGTGCTTTTTGTCTTGGAAGTTTAAACTTCTCTTTTCATGATTATACTTTTATCAATAGCCAAGCACTTTTCTGATTTGACTTTACCAAGTATAGAGTTGCCATTCATACTTAGTTGTTGAAACAAATCTTTGAGATCTTTTTCCTTTAAAGTATCTTTCTCCTTTTCCAGAGGTTAAGATCGAGCTCTTTTGTCTCGTACTTGATCCAAAAGGTGCTTTAAACTTTTACAAATAAAGATCTAAAGGCATATAAGAACAACACATGTTCTGCCTTTGACTTAAGAATAAATAGAAAGTATACAGTGAGATGATATAAAATAATTTGCGACTTAGCATACAAAATGTAGTAAACTGTAACTGTAGGGTTTACTCAGCTTAAAGAAGGATGATCAGTTGATCATATGAGAAGACTCAATTGACAACAGATGCTCAGCTGATCATATGAATGCTAAGCTGATCATATGAATGCTCAGTTGAAGAAGTGTTAAACTTGTGAAGAACCTAGATGATCAGTTGATCAAGAATGCTAAGCAGATCATTCAAGGTGATAAGCTTATTAAAAACAAAGACCGGTGTTGGAAGGTTTACTTAACTGAAGTGAGAAGGGCTCAGCCGATCAATTGCTATCCTTTATCTGATACTTGTAGTTTGCTCAGCTAATGGTCTTGACATCATTAACTTTGGTAGGCAGTACTAACTTTGGATAGTAGTACTAACTTTGCAAAGTAGTACTAACTTTGGAAGGCAGTACTAACTTTGGAAGACAGTACTATCATTGTTGATCAGCAGTAACCTTGAGCAGTATTAACTTTGTTGATTAACTCTTTTGATTAGTAGTATCCTTGTAGACCAGTAGTAACCTTGAGCGGTATTAACTCTATTGATCAGTAGTAACCTTGTAGACCAGTAGTAACCTTAATGAGTAGTTGTCCTCAGTTGTCTTTCAGCTGATACTTAGTACTTCGCTGATCTTCAGCTGATACTTCATACTTTGAGAATTCTTCAAGTCTGATTCACACAACACATGTTTGAAAACAATCTAAGTCATACTGAATGTATGGTTTGGTTATCATCAAATCCTATATGTTTCAATAGACATGTTTGATTATTGGAGTGAAGTGATTATCTCCCCAACAATTTGCGATCGTGTTTGTGATTTTTTGAACTTCGATTAGGAATTCAATTGTAGGGCTTTCTATGAGCTCTGTTGCTTTTGTGAGGATTTATTGATGACTGCTTTGCTGGACTTGAGTTAAGTTCAGTTATTTTCTAAACCCGAGTGCGAAGACAAAATCATTTTCTAAAGTCTTTACAATTCATAGATGACTTCTTAAGATTTACATGATGGAACAAATAATACGATTGTGTATGATGTATTTAATAAATAATTTAACGATGCAATGTGATTGATTATTATGATCATTACGAGGTAAATATTTGGTAATGATGATTATGTCTGTGATGACATGATGACATACGTGGGGGTAGACTTACCCCTAAGATGTAACGATGATGCCTAGTAGGTAGATTATGCCTTCTAGGACTTGCTAGCATGATGAGGGTAAGTTGTCGGGTTTTCTAGACAACCCTGACAACACATGGTACACTAGTTCTTTACATGATTTTACACTCTAGTGGTGTTTGACCAACGATCATGAGGTCAACGCGTATAACACCACGAGGGTGGGAAGAGGGCTTGAACGGTGGGGGCACCTGTTGTACTCTCACCTGAACAACTTACGTCGGGGTAACTAAACTGAAGGGACCATGGGAGTTTGAGTACAAGTAGGAGTTGCGCTCCGCTTGGTACCAGACTTGTTGGGCATGCTTATTAAACCTATGCTAGTGCGGACGAACCTTGGGAGTTAGCAGTTGCTGCGCACGCATGTGGTATCAATGAGGACTGACCTCGGAACTCTAGTGGTTGCTGGGCACGCATATGGTAACTTAGGTAGCGATGGTAAACGTTGGATGACGATAAACCCCAACTAAGAACGATGATTACGATGTTGACTAATGATGGATAAGATGAAAAGATGCATAAGATATTAATGATGTTTTACGATGACAACGATGTTTTAAGATGTTTAGGAGGTATAAAATGTATATAATGATGTTAAATGATGATACTTAACCATGCAGGGTTATTATGATGGTATATGGGTGGGTTAAGTTACGGGTTAGGATTTATTATATTAAACCTAAACCTATCTTATATTCGATTAAAGTGTGGCTTTGTTGTAACGAGTGTCGACTCAAGAGGCATAAGGTGACACTTGTTCTTTGAAATATGTTTTGTACTCATGCAAGTGGTGTAGTTGCGTGTTTGCCTTGTGAGCTTGGGCACCATGGGGTAGAGAAGCCTTAGTAGTATTTATTGTTAAGCCAACATGATGTTAACTTTATAAAAGATTGTAAACTATTTTATTGTGATAGTTTGACTATATGGTAAGATAGTGGTCTTTTATGACGTTGTTTCGTTTAATGGGTTTAACTGTTTAGCAATTAATGTTATTGTTAGTCTTAGATTCAGTATGCACCAACAAATGTTTGTAGAATGGTAGTTGAATACAAACTCAAGCTATTTAAAATTATTGAACACACAATCATTTTTAATATAATTCTTATTGATTATAAATCAAGAATTACATGTACATGGAAGTAGAAATTCGAAATACAATAAATGGTGACAATAATCTTTGTGTAACATATAGACTAGCTTCCCTAAGTCAACTAATATCTAAGGTGTTCAACACATGAACGAGTTCTACACTATGCTAACTCTAAAACTTACTTCTTTTAAAAGCTTTTTTCTCAAGTCTATTCGATGTGTATTGAGGCTGGAAATCTACATGGGTATACATAGAAGGTGGAGGCAGTAATGGTTGGAAGTAAGGTGGGTATAAAGGATATTTTTTTTTATTGATAAAGTTAGTGGAGGTCAAAGGATATATTATTTTAATAGGGTTCCCAATAAAATAATATTAATTTATGAAAAGTACACCCCACTAACAATATTTAAATAATATATGTCATACCTTTTTTGCCTTTTGTAGTGTGATTTCTTTTTCCATGTTTGGTACTTTTATCAACCGCCTCAGATTCAGTATCTTGACTTTCCTAAACATGTTTGTTGTAGGCCATGCTTTTGTACTTAACAAGATCTTTGAAATCTTCTATTGAAGGTAACTTTAACCTTTACCGCATATTAAACTTCTATAATTTTTGTCCTACTTCGCAGAGTAAAAGGTGCAAATACTTTTACAAAATAGAAGATCTAAGGCTATAAGTGAACAACACACGTTCAGCCTATTGACATAGTAACGTTTACTCAAGAGAGACATTATACTAGTAAATAATAATAGTTAAAGTAAAGACTCAGCCAACCAATGTACTTAGAAGATGGAGTGAAGTTATCAGCTTATCTTCCAGACACAATTGATCAAAGGAATGCTCATCTGATCAAAGTGTTTGATGAGTTGATTAAAGTTCATACTCAGCTGATCAAAGGGATGCTTAGTTTATCAATCTCTATGCTCAACTAATTAATATAAGTTTCTCAGCTGATAGGTCTTGATCTTGTTTCTTGTTCAGCTGATAACGGTTGAGGTGTTAGCTGAGCCATCCAGTGTACTTAGCTGATCACAACACTTACTATATAACTTAGCAAACTACAAGTCTAATCTTAACAACACATGTTAAAATGAATTCTAGTCTAACTTAAATACTGGTTTTGTTAACATCAAATCCTATTACGTTTGATTAATTGGGTTGAAATGCTTATCTCCCCAACAGATATTAATAATTATTCCGCTATGAAGTTTAAAAAAAATCCAGTTGTGAATTTCCGGAACTACAGCATTACAAGTTAGTATCAGAGCTAGGCTGTGAGGGATCTGAGTACTGAGTCTGTTGCTTAGTGTTGTATGTGAATCAGATCAGGTTTTATATTTATAAATTGGAATCACCAGAGTACTAACTACAACACAAATAGGCAAGTGTACCTAATCATATCGCAGTATAGTTTTGGTAAGACCGAGTATTGAACACTTACGGAACGAGTATGATTTCAAATTTAAAAAATTTAATTATTAATTAGTCTTAAGAAGTTGTAATACCCATTTCCTAAATTGTATTATTGAAATTTTTTGTGGATTAGAATAAATACAAGTAATTTATGGGTTTAAAGTTTAATGGGCCTTAGGGGGATTAAAGAGGCTTGGGATTAAGACTAAGGAAGGTATAAGTATAACATTAGGGCACATTCACTTATGTATGACACTGTAGCCGCTGAGAATTGGAAGTTTGTATGTTATGTGTGCAAGTTCGTACTTAGCGAGGAGGAGCAGGACCAAATTGGCGCCATTTTCATTGGAAATCCTTTGGTAATCTAGCGGGTAATGATCCTCCACTCTCAACAAATATTTGTATGAAACTTTTATGTCATTTGATTAAGCCTTGATTTGGATTTCTGTGAGTTTGTTGCTGCTTGAAAATGAAAAAGAAACAGTGGGCAAAAGTTAGGCCCATATCATTCTATATGCATTAATAATTCGATTAATCATTAAGGTTTAGTTTAATCATCGATAGAATGGTGTAGAAACAAGAATTAGTCCTTTTAATTGAGTAACAAATGATTTGGAATTGATTAGTGGCAGGCTGTTACACTCATATCACAAATATTCTTGTATTCATATTAGAATCGCAAATCTTGTGCATGACCCAATCGCAAATTGTGCATAGGAACTAATCAAAAATTAGCAAAGTGAAATTATTGGTGGCAATCGCAAATTGTGAGATTTAAAGCAGTAGATTGTTGAATCAGGAATTGGTGTGTGTGTATACATATATATATAGATTGAAAATTGTAGTGTTAAGTGGATGTGCGCCCAAGTCGTAATTTGTAACTCACAACTAAATCAGAGTGGACTGAGCCTTGAGCCGAGAATTCTTTAATGGGCCCAATTCAAGCCAAAGTCCATGCATACATATATATACATATATATATATATATATATATATACATATATATATATAAATATATATATATGAATGTGTAGATTGTGTACCAGACAATTTTTTTGGGTGTGGTACATATCGTAAATTGAGAGGAGGAGACCTTATCACAAATTAGTTAAGGGTTGAGTCTCTCGGTATGATTCCCCAATCGCGTGTTGCAATTACAAATTGATTCTAGAAAACGGAATCGTAAATTGGATTTTTGCGTTGGATCGCAAATCAACTTGTTATGTTGAATCACAAGTTGGTCGAGACACTGGAATTTTAAAATAGCTTATGTGGGGGAATTGCAAATTCAAACCTATAAATTGAATCACAAATTAAGGGTTTTAAAAAGAATCACAAATTGGTCGTGAAAGTCCCAAATACAAGAAGTTAGATGAAGATCGATATATATAATGAAGAACTCGGATGTAATGCTCTCAACACACACAAAGGTGTAAATGATTCTATTCAATATATGAGAGATTTACTAGCCGGAAGGCTTACAAATGCTATTTATAGGCTAAGCCTTTTACATTGTTCAATTCCTCTAAGGACCGAATAAAGCTAACCAAACTTCGGATCTATCAACCGGATTACAAAACATATTAAACATACAAAGATACAAATTTAAAATATAACATTCTCCCCCTTTTGTAGCTTTGTAACTGATCATCTATTTCCTTGACCATAAAGAGTTTTCCATGATCTGATAATTCTTCTTTTAGCCCTCTTGTCCTCCGGTTGCTGCCTGATCCTTTCAGTGGTTACCTGTTCTTCAAGAGACATACTTTCATGGTGTTTATTGATTTTTCTTGCAAGTTTCAAGTGCCAGTTATTATGGGTTCCATCTGAGTACGCGTTTAATTCCGAGAATATCAAGAAGATCTTCTCTCTTTTCTGATTGTAGCATATCAGCCCTTCATCTCCTTCAAACTCCTCATCTCCTCTTTCAATGATCTAGAATTTCTTAAGTTGATCTAGCTTTGAATGTGTTTGATTGGGTTTTAATAGATTTATCTTTCTACGATCGCTTTCCACTCCAATCTGTAGATACGTATACTGATAGATTGTGTGCATAGATAGTGTACACATGTCATCATATCCGAGCACTATAAGACACTAAAGGGCCTCACGGCTGCACACCGAACTCGAACCAAGTTTATAAAATACATTGTGTATATTGATAACTAATAGTTAATTAATTATCAAAGAAATAAATAATATATACTTAATTATTGATTAGGAAATTAAATATTAAGTTTAATATTTAATTAAAGGTTTGATTAAAGAATTATTAATTAATTAGTAAGTTAATTAATAATAATTAAATCTTTAGGGTTAGTTTTTGTAAAGAGTTTAAAGTGTTTAAACTTGGTCAGGCTTAAGGGCTTAATCCACTTAAATTAGTATTTAAGGGATTAACTCTTGTTAAATGATGATTAAGCAATCAAAAACTTAAGCAACGAGTTAAAAAAACTCTCTCCCTCTCTCGCTTCTCTCTTGCGTTGACCGAAGAACCATCACCTACGGTGGTGGTGTTTTACGGCGGTTGTACTCTCGTGGTGATTTCCTCTCTCGGCAGCCCCCTCTTATCAGTTGACAGCCCCTTGCAGTGGCTCGGTCGACAGCAGCAAAACCCAGACGGGGCGTCGGCGGCTGTTGAGCAACACACACTCGGGTATTTTTCTAGGCGGTCTAACAGCCAGGTTCCACGGGTGCAGTAGCTGTGTATCCCCCTATAGCAGTCCGAGGGTATATTTTCTAACCCTTAAACTCTATAATATATATCGGTTTAATATGTGACTATATATATATAGTTCCCCTAGTTGATCCAATTGAGATCTCAGGGATTGGGGTTTGGTTTTCTTTCCGCTGTACATATTGTACCCTTCAAACCCCAACAGTGGTATCAGAGCCACTTCTAGGCTCGATAGGGGACGGTTTAAATTGATATATGTTTATGAAATTTGGTTTTGAACAAAGATCAAAGTTTTGATCTTTTAGTCAAATAAAGTTTCAAACTTTATTATTGGTTTGATCAAAGTAAACATAAACCAAGGTGGTGTTTTTGCAAATAACCCAGTTTGACGATGTTATAGCAAAAGACCCGGTTTTAGGCCCGTTTTTTGAGGCCCGGTTCATGTTTTGGGATTAACACAAAATCAAATGATTTTGGTGTTAGAGTTTTTCTAGACTAAAGTCTTGGGTCATCCCGGATTTAAATTTATATATATTGCTTTGATCAAGTTACGTCTTTTGTTTAATATATCATATTTATGTTGTGATAAATATTTTTATATTATGTAATGTTGTACGTAAGCGAACGCCCTGGATCTAGTAGATCACTATGTTGTTTATATTTTCTTGTCATGATTGATTATATTTATTTATTGGGTATGGGGAGGCATGCGTGTCACTTACAACCCCTATTCAATTTTGTAAAAGTAATAGTTTTAGTGGGCCTGCGTGCTTATGAATTAATTGTAATTTATAGGACATTAATTTCTTAAAATTGTATAGGTTAGTTATATATATGTAAATGTAATTTTTTCAAGACGAGGAGCAAGACGAGGAATGAAACAATAAGGTGACTGCCATGGATGTTGAAGCCAGTGGGAGCATCAAGATTCATGCCTTGTGTGTTGTGTGATCCACTTAGGCAGTTTTGACTGCCGGCTACTTGGTTAGTCAATCAAGTACCCACAATTGTCAAAGGCGTGTTTTGGCTTAACTTTATTTTCTTGCATGGTTGTGATATATTATGTTATGCTCAAAAAAGTTAAAATTTATATTTTAACGGATATTTAAATCCAAAATATTATTTTACTTAAAGGAAACATTCTACAAAGTTTTTGCATATAAAATCGTAAAGCTGGCAAAAGTTTATGAAACAAAAACCCTTTTAAAATCTTAGACCAGTAGTGCTATCTATCTAATGGCACACCTACATGTTACTCGTACCTTGGTGTGTTGTCGTGCCTAAACCGTGTGCACCGGGGTTCAAACTGATATAGGTAGGGGGTGAAAGACTTTGTGATTCCCTGATGTCACGGGCCAGAGTTCACCCTATCTTAGGTGATGAGGTCTATTTTGGTGATTCACTTATGTGACAGGCCTAAAGTGCACTTAGATGGACTAAATATGTATGAATTATGTTTCATTCAATGTCCCGAGGATCTAGGAGTCATGTTTAGTTTAAATACGATGTGTATGGTTTAATACCCACCAGAAATAACACGAGGTCGGTGTTATCGTGCCCAAACCGTGCAACGGCACGTGTGAAATATGGATCCTAGTCTTAAAGGGTTATATTTTATTTTAGAAGGTTTAATCAAATTACTGAATCGTTTTTTTTGCTGTAGATGTCAATATTATTTGGTATTCCGTTTTATTCACCTGAGGAGTCTCGTAGCTTCATCATGAACAAGTGGAAGCTTTCAGGTCTAAACCATGCGGTTTGGAAGTTGCACTATAGAAATATCCTAAGTGCACACGGAAAGCTATACACGATTAATAGGACACCTCTAGCACAACCCGATTTCTCTGCCCTGGATGGAGAGTATGATACATTTTATAATTATCTATCTGATGAATCTGATGTCATGTAAATTCTGATACTTTCCACAGCATCCGAGTTCTCGGACGAGCTGAAAAGTAAGTAATCTTTTGAGGTTGTGCAAGACCTAGAGGAGCAGTTTAGGGACAATGAACGCTATGGATGTTTCCTGTTGATGAAGAAGATTCTTTCACAGAGGATGAAAGAACGCAGGTCAATAAGCAATCATCTCATTAACATGAGAAGGCTATTTGATTGCTTAATTATCTTGGGACCACAAGTTAGTGAACAAGAGCTTGTCATGCTATTGATGGGGTCCCTAACAGATCACTATCAATCAAAGGAAGTGAGTGAGCTTGGAGGACAAGAACTAACAGTTGTTGGTATACACGAGTTTCTGATGTGTATAGGTGACCATATGCATCCTGACATCCTTGGTACAATAGATGTTGACTCAATGAAGGAAGACGACTGGATTGATGAGTTAGGAGACATTTGTTGCCTAGCTTGCGGTAACAAGAATTTATGCGAGCACTCACTCGAAGTTGATCTGCTAGATATTGGCTCGCCCAATGATACAGGTATCTTTATGATAGATTACTTAGTTACTTCTTTTGAATCATTGGTACTTGATACCAGATGTGCTCATCACATATGCAATCATTTGTAGGGATTCAAGAGGAGTAGGAAACTAAGGAGGGGCGATATGGACCTACGGGTAGGCGAAGGCTCCAAGGTTGGTGCTGAAGCTGTAGGAACATATAGTCTCAGGCTACCTTCGGGTTTGATTATAGAACTAGAGAATTATTACTATGTTCCTACATTAATCAAAAATGTAATCTCGCATGATTTATTAATAGACAATGGTTTTACATATTAGTCTGTGGGGAAAACAATTTTGTGCTTTAAAGATGATTTATTCTATTTTAAAGCAAGTTCACAAAATGGTTTCTATATATTAAATCTACAAGATGACAATAATGAAATCTATCATATAAGTAAAAGGTCAAAAGATGTTTTGAACCACACTTACCTTTGGCATTGTTGACTCGGACATATTAACAAGAAAAGCATAGAGCAACTCCACCATGATGGAGTTCTAGGGTCTTTTGATCTATAATCAATAGACAATTGCGAGTCTTGTTTATCCGGCAAGATGACAAAGAAGTCTTTTAACAGTCTAAATGAATGGAACTGCTACGAATAGTACACACAGTTGTGTGTGGACCTTTCAGTTAAGAAGCCAGAGCCGGATACCAGTACTTCATTACCTTTACTGATGATTTCAGTAGGTATGGTTATGTGTATCTTATGAGACACAAGTCTGAAAGTTTTGATTTCTTCAAACAGTTTCAGAATGAAGTACAGAACAAGCTGGACAAGAAAATCAAGGTGGTGAATATCTGAGTGAAGAGTTTAACGATCATTTGAAGAGTTGTGGGATCGTTTCACAACTTACACCTCCATATACATCATAGTGGAATGGTATATTAGAAAGGAGAAATCGAACCCTGCTCGACATGGTTCAGTCTATGATGAATCAAACTG
The DNA here is from genome assembly GCA_032274825.1 of Drosophyllum lusitanicum. Lineage (NCBI taxonomy): Eukaryota > Viridiplantae > Streptophyta > Magnoliopsida > Caryophyllales > Drosophyllaceae > Drosophyllum > Drosophyllum lusitanicum. Next base: position 13,610 of record JAUEJL010084946.1, read on the forward strand.
CGTTACTAATGTCGTTTTGGGGACCCGCACTCGAGACAGCTGCTTTCATGTTGAACCAGGTTCCATCAATGTCGGTGGAAGATGGAAAGACTCTATTTGAGCTTTGGACGGCTAAAAAGCCCACACCGTCTTTCATAAAGATTTGGGGTTGTGAGGCATTTGTTAAACGACTGTTCTCGGATAAACGCAAACCCAAAGCAGATAAATGTATCTTCATAGGCTATCCTAAAGAAACTTTAGGTTACTATTTCTATAACCTCGATGAGAACAAAGTCCTTGTTGCTCGGACCGGGAGTTTTCTGGAGGATAAGTTTCTAAAATTAGAAACTACCAAAAAGGAAAAAAATCTTCAGGAAATTGAAGAAGAACAAGATACACCACTACCCTTTATGGAACCTATAACTCAACAAAGGATTGTTGAGACCCAACCGAGTCAGTGGCTGAGGAGGAAGTGGAAACACAAGACCTTCGTAGGTCTAGTTGGACTCGGACCGAGCAGGATAGATATCTCAGATTTCTTATAGGTCAGGAAGAAGGGGATCTTCAAGAACCCACATCCTACAAGGACGCTATCTCAGGCAGTGAGTCTGAGAAATGGCTAGATGCCATGAAGGCAGAGATGCAGTACATGTATGACAACCAAGTTTGGGAGTTAGTAGACTTGCCGCAACACAGTAAAGCTGTTAGCTGCAAGTGGGTCTTCAAAAAGAAGGTTGACATGGAAGTTAATGTGCATAATTTTAGAGCAAGGCTAGTCGCGAAAGGTTTTGCTCAAACTCATGGTATTGATTATGATAAAACCGTCTCGCCAGTGGCAATGCTTAAGTCTATTAGGATTCTAATGGCGATATCTGCATACTTCAATTATGAGATATGTCAAATGGATGTCAAAATCGCTTTCCTTGCGGGAAACTAACAGAGGACGTGTATATGACACAACAGGACGGTTTTGAGGATTCCAAGAATCCTCATAAGGTATGCAAACTGCTCAAATCCATTTATAGATTAAAGCAAGCATCTAGAAGTTGGAACTTGCACTTTGATGAGCGTATCAAAGAGTTTGGTTTTACCAAAAGTGAGTTCGAATCCTGTGTTTACACAAAGTTCAGTGGAAGCATATCAAGTTTCCTGGTCCTATATGTGGATGACATACTACTAATAGGAAATGACGTGTCAGAACTACAAGGAGTAAAATCCTGGCTAGGTAAGAGTTTCCACATGAAGGACCTGGGAGAAGCCGCATATATACTT
>JAUEJL010084957.1:0-14860 GCA_032274825.1 Drosophyllum lusitanicum
ATTGTGATCAAACTAAAAGATTGTCTTTTAAACAATTTTGATTTATATTCAAAAGATAATCCTTGTTATTGATATTAGCTATATCCGATCCTGACACATTTCAACATAATAAAATACAACTTTTATATAAAATTTACAAGTTATATATTTTTCTATTCCTCACCAAAATTGCAATGTTTTATTAGTAATATTTGTGCTAATAATTTTAAAATTATAACACGTTATCTGCACGAAAGTTTCTACTTCTTAATCAAAAACAATCAAGCACAATAAACCAATTTTAAACACGATAAAGAAGGTATGTATTTCATAAATGAGAATATACAATAAAAACTAAGCAATACTTCACAAACAAAATAAGTATAAAGTTTAATATGGACATTCCACAACTATTGGACTACTAACAATCTAACTTTTATTTACGTTGCTAACATTTATTTTTATGCAAATAACATTTATTTTTTTGGTCAAGTGCGTGAAAATACAATGATCTTCACCAAAATTGCCATTATATGCAACTGACTTTATTTTGTACCTAAACATACAATCAACTTGAAATTTTGGTTCATTGTATACAACGAGTTACCTTTTTAGCGGGTTGCACGTTAACTTCTTTAATTTTGATTTTTAATTACTATGTTCTTTTGTTTTTATGTGTACCTTCTTTTGTTCTTGAAATCTTCATATTATCTCTATCCTTTCATCCATTAAAAATAACAAAACCATGAAATCAATCAACTAAAAATACTTCCTAAACTCATAGATCTATAAATATACAATTAACTATGATAATTTGTTTCTGTCATTTTAGATCTATGAAAGAAATCCATTAACTAGATATATGAAACAAACATGAACGCAATTAACAAAACCCTGAAGTCAATCAAGCAAAATCGATTGAATGACCACTATATAAATCTATGAAACAAACATATTATACATCTAAGAGATTACGATGAATTGTGTGAGAATACATTTGTTGATCTCTTTGAGTAGTTCTGTTATGGAAGATTTCTGCAATCAACCTCTCAAATTGATTTCTCAAACCGCAAACACCTACGAATCCATTTCTAAAGCAACATAGACTAAGAACCGCAAACACTAAGAATTGATTTATGTAAATCGGAAACACTAAGAATTGATTTCATAAACCAACTTCTACAATCGAAACCCATAAACAAGAAATCATTTGAACTCATGAAATCGCGAACCAATATCAAAAAGAAAGAACAAGAAATCTTGAAGATATGAATGGAGACCTACAATCTAAAAACCACACATCAATTCTAGAGGAAGCCTATATCTACAAATGAAACCCATAAACCGATCTCCAAATCTACAATCAAAACCTACAAGCTCAGTTCTACTGTGTAAATTAGAAACCCACGGAAAGAATGGATTTGAAGATTTCAAAATCGAACGGGGTGAAATATTGCATTTGGAATGTTTCTCTTTAAGGTATCTTCAAGCACAAAAACATAAAAAATAGAGAAATAATTAAAAAAACGAAACAAAAATTAAAAAAAACGGTGATGTCTTACAATGCAGGTAACTTTTATACAATGACGTATTTTAAAAAGTTGATTTTATTTTCCAGTACAACATAAAGTTGATTGCATACAGTAACAATTTTAGCAAGGATCATTGTATCTTCGCGCACTTTGCCCTTATTTTTATGCAAATAACATTTAGTTTTATGTTAATTATTTTTTATTTATGCAACTAATATTTAGTAATACTTATTAATGATTATTTATACTAACATTTTTTTCTTATTGCAATTTTTATTTATGCATATTAACGTTTTATTCTTATGCATACTAGTCTTCACACATGTTAATTTTTCTCTTATTCATATTAACCAAACATATTCTCCTTTATCATTTACAAAATCATTTTTAATATATATACATACAATTACAATGGTCATATAGCCATTTTTTGGGAAGATAATCATTTCAACCCAATAATCAAATCTGTCTATTGAAAAACATATGATTTGATGATAACAAAACCAAACATTCAGTAAGACTTAAAATGAATTTAAACATGTGTTTTTTAGATTCTGACTAGAAGTTACTAAGTGTAGAATATCAGCCGAAGACTTGCTAAGCACTTAGCATCAGCCGAAGACATCATCTAAGATTAGAGGAAGAAAAGACAAGTGAAGAGGACCTTCAGCTGCAGCTTACTCAACCATCAGCCGAGCAATCTCAATCACTTAGCTAAGTAATATCCTTCAAACACTTAGTCTTATTTTGATAAGCTCATCTCAGTTAAACTATTTTGATCTACTGGTCATCTAGGTTGATCAGCTTATGCATTGTCTAGCTCTAACAGTTTGATCAGCTGAGCACTCTGCTTTCCGTCGAGTACTCTCTCCCATCAACAGATTAACAATTAGGCTTTAGAGCTCATTTCCATTAGCTTAGTATATTTTGATTAGTTGAATCGTATTTTTAGTTTTGAAAAGCTGTTTAGTATATTCTGATATTGTAATGTAACTTTTCTATGTCAAGGGCAGAACATGTGTAGTTCTAATATGCCTTAGATCTTTTGTTGTAAAAGTATTTGCACTTTTTGTACTACAAAGTGGGACAAAATTGATAGAACTTTATCCTCCGGAAAAGGTTAAAGTTACATTCGAACAAAGATCTTGAAGATTTGTTAAAATGCTAAAGTATGGCCGACAACTACATCTTTGGTAAAGTCAAATATGAAGAAACATGACTGTTGATAAAAGTTGAAGCATGGAAGAAGAAGTTTACAATTACAAGGCATAAAGTGAGGTAAATGATATTATTATATTGTTAGTGGGATGCACTTTTACAGAAAAAGTACTATTACTTTATTCAATCCTGATTAAAGTAATATTATTTTTTTTGTACTTACTTTATGATTAAAATATTATTTTCTCTTTATCACCTTGTCTCTCTATCTTTATCCATCCGTTGCTGCCAAGAATTCTATATATACATGCATTATCAACATGCAAACTACATCAACTACACAACACAGAATATCTCTCTCGAAGAACAAGTTCAAAGCTTAAGCAAGAGTAAGTTTTAGAGTTAGCATAGCGTAGAAAACTTGTCCATGTGTTGGACCTCTTGAAACATTACTTGTTTTTAGATAAGCTTGTCTATGTGTTAGAAATTTAGTTTCCACCTTTTATTATATTAGGAATTCCTGTTTTCTTGTATATGTAATTCTTGATAACATCAATAAGAATTATATTAAAAGTATTAATGTGTGTATTTAAATTAAAAAAGCTTAAGTTTGTATTTAACCTTCCCTTTCTACTAACATTTGTTGTTGAGTACTTAATCTCGGACTAACACGTTTTAATAATTTTATAGCCATTGTGATGTGAACGGATATATCCTTCCCTGTAAATTTAAAACCACTAATCTCATTTTTCATAATAATTAAATTATCTCTTTTCTAAGATCATTCAAAGCATTTCCCCAATAAGATTCACCCGGATTTAATTTGCGTTATTATATTATTTATTTTATCTATCATCATCATGATGAATATGTTAAGTGACGAGTTTTATGTTGCCTTACAAGTACTTGTAACTATTATTTTTCCGATGATGTATTTTGCATTATGTATGCAATAATATATATATATATATATATGTGTGTGTGTGTGTGTGTGTGTGTGGATTCTAATATTATTGATTGTTAGATTTTGATAGTTACAAAATGTCAAACATTTCAAAGTTTGAATTCCCTATTCTTGGTGTTGACGGAAGAATTACATGTAACACCATAAGATTTTTTTGAAACAACCACCATAACAATTCCATTCCATCGGTTACATGGTAAAACATGTAAAGATGTAACACCCCAAAGTTCAAAAGTCTTTATGACTAAGTGTTTTAAATGAAGCGATGTGTTTATAAACTAGAGGGGTGAAAATTGTCAAATTAAAAATTGATAAGTTGAGGGGTTGTTTAGCCATTTGATCAAAGATGTGAGTATATAAGCAAATATTGAGTTTGGTTCAAAGACAACACAACACACATACATATTACATGAAGCATAGTTCCGATCCTTTGGTGAGTTTGAGCAAGAGAAAACAACAAGTTTGAGTCTTTAATATCAGCAAATCAAGTCTTATAACTCAAGGTATGAATGACTTGTTTACCTTTTGAAGTTTTAATGGGTAAAAGTGATTTAACGCTTGAATCTAAGATCAAGAGTGTTTGTTGTTGTTATAAGTATGTTTTGAAGTGTTTAGGGTGTAGAGAAACACTCTTGAGTTGTTAAAATTGATAGAAAATGGATTTTAATTCAAGAACAATAGTTGTGTTCTTCACAAAAAGTTTTAGGTAGGTCATGTACACGGCCCGTGTAGGGGTACACGGCCTGTGTACAGGTTTTAAGATGGTGACAAGACATGTAGCATACATGGTCGTATAATGTTTAGTGAACACGGCCCATATATGCGTACACGGCGTGTAGCAGCTTTTAGCAACTGAATTTAGTTTGTTCACTTGGTGGTTTAGTGACTAGAATTCGGTCGTGAGGGGTACATAGCCAGTGTAGGCCTATTTTCAGCTCAGTTTGTGATGTTTAGCCTATTCTTTGTATAGGGAGGTGTCTGGATACTCGACATAACACTTTATTTGTTTAGCACGGTAATCAGATATAAGGTGAGTTTACTATCCTTTTTGTATGAGCAGTGTATAGTATACATGATATAAATTGTATGCTATCTTTGTTATGTGATATAGCTATGATGCATATACTTTGTAAAGTAGTGGTGTATAGATGCAGGCGGTATAACTATGCACAAGAACAAAATCAGGGTACATAACTACGCAGGTGGTATAGCTGTGTACCAATACATTAGCAAGGTGTATAGATGCGCAAATGATATAGCTATACACCAGATCAATGTTAGGGAGTATGGCTACGCTGGTGATGTGGCTATACTCCAATACAGTAACAGTTTGAACAGTTTTGCACGTGTTACTGCTTGGATGCGAGACATCCTGGGGAGACTTTACTCCTGTTTTATGATTATTGAGTTCAGATAGTATGCTCACTAAAAGTTTAGCTTATGTTTCAGTGTTGTGGAAAGAAAACTTTTAACACATCTTTTGTAATTTGTTAGCATGTGTGTTTTGAACTGGTATTTTGTGAACTCTGATAATATTTTGGTGTTAACTAGTGAAAGTATGTTTATAAGTTAAATTTGAAAAAGTGGTGTTACAACTTGGTATGAGAGCCAAGGTTTAAGGGATTCGATCACACATGAGTGTGATGTGTGAACTTAAACCATGGTTTTGAGATTAAATGGAGCTATCACTGGGGCAGTATCGGTGAGCATACGGGTAGTAGAAGTTTTTGGTTGCTATCTGTTTTAGCAATTTGAGCATGAGATATCTTTTATATGCATGAGTAACACAGTTATGTGGTTAAGTGTTTAGTGTTGAATTATGAAGAAAGAATTTGATTCGTTAAGTTAAAAATAAGTAAGGTATAATGTATTCATAATAGTATAGGACCCATACTATTATAAACAGATGGTACATACTAAAGCTTGACAAGATCTTGATAGGCCCTGTGGAATAAGTATGGGTGACAACATTTTTAGATAAAGTATGCACATTCAGTACAGTGTTGATGTAAAAAGAGAAAGTTGTTATTGTATTGTTATACTGAAGATACCTAATTTTTAGAATGGAGACTGTCAAAAGAGTTAATTTGGGACCGAGACAACAGCTTGAGGCAAGTCGACCTCGGGAGATACGTATGTTTCGGATGCAATTCCAATTCCAACTACTGGAACTTCGGGTAACCCTATAGAAGAAATCCCAGTTACAGAGGAATTGCAGGAGCGTGAGAATAAAACGGTAAAAGAAACAGTAGCAACATAGTCGAGTGAAGCCCTGTAGGAAAGCATCCCATACATGATTACACAAGTGTTCGAGGAAGTGTCAACGAGAATGGAGGGGATGTTTCAGCATCGAGTAGATGCAGTTGATTTCTTTACGATTTATCCATTTTCGATTCGGTCATGCTTTGATTTACGATCACTCACGGTTGAGAATATGCAATTCAGTCCCCATGCGATTTACGATACCATGTTTTTCAAGAACATTCATGATTCTCCGGTCGATCTCACTCCAATCAATCTCATTCTAATCTTAAACAAATCATCTAGTTCGTTTTGCATTAGTTCTTAAACATCATCTGGATAAACTCCTGGGAATTAATTGTGTTTTCATCATAGTTCAGTGATTCAAAATAGCATATATAATCTCGGTATTCATCGGTATGTTCAAACATATCAATGATCAGGCCAAAACCCATAAAACTCAATCAATCGACATGTAAAAGGTTATGAAATTGATCATCAAGATATAAGAAATCATACCCGATACTTTATCCAACAAGATTTTGTTCTCGGTCACACACATAAAACACACACGGTTCACTAATCCTCAAAAATGGCTACAGTATTGAGTTCCTAGGGTATTGTGCCTTCTAGTTTCTTATATACCCTTCCACTTTTTCCAAATTACCCCCTTCTAGTTTCTTAAGTTCAATAATTAATCATACACAAGGGTACTCCGTAATATTAAGATCCCACTTAATTACCCTCTTCTAGTTTCTTATGTTTAATAATTAATCATACACAAGGGTACTCGGTAATATTAACATCCCACTTACTTACCCCCTTCTAGTTTCTTAAGTTTAATAATTAATAATACACAAGGGTACTCGGTAATATTAACATCCCACTTAATTAATGATTTGTCAAATCTTTTACATTCAATAACTGGTTATTACATTACTTGCCTTTGAGTGTTAATGTCGAAATGTACCTCGAATCATTGGACATCATAGATGCCTTAGAAGAAAAAACACTTGCTCTCAGCAAAGACAAATTTTTTCCTCAACAAACATCTTCATAGTGTACTCGAACTTGAATTTTTCAATATTATAAGTGCAAGTACTCTTTGGAATGAGCGGAACACAATAACATTCTAAGATTTTTAGAAAGTAAATCAATATAACCCAGTCTTGTGAAGAATCTGTGTAAGAACAAAAGAGGAATTGTTAGAAAAGACTTATTCTACATCATATGCATCAAACATAAATTTACAACAACAATATCGTTTAAGAAACTTAAGAGATATGATGATCAAAACTCATGTCTACTTGTTGCAGAATAGAACTATGAATTATTAATGAATAATCATGAATCTCCTCCTCTAGGATCAGTAACATTCCCGGAAGTGAATGCTACACAAAATGGTGGTCCTAAAAATAATACACGAGGATAAGGATGTGGTCATGGAAGGAGATGTTTTGATCAAAAGCATTCTTTCTACCCCAATCATTTTTTCTAATAGAAACCATAATTATGGTTGAGATAATTCTTATGGCCAAGGCTGTGGGTGTGAGCATGGATGTAACCAAAGAAATAATACTTGCTATGCTCTATGTGATAATAAGACTCAACCACAAAATAAGACCACAAAATGTGATGTTGAAGCGAGTACTTCTTAGAACCTTGAAAATTTTTGTTTTAGATGTGGAACCACAGACTATTAGTCAAGAGCTTGTCCAATACCTTTACATTTGTGTAAAATTTATCAAGCTTCTCTTAAGAAGAAAGAAGTGAATTTCGTTGAGTAGCCTAATTATGAAAATACTGAGCTAAATATCGATGATTTCTGCAATGACAACGTGCTATAATTATGTTTTCACTTATCATTATGTTTTTTTTTCTAAATCTCATTTCCTTGTCACAAGTACATTATGAATATGTCATCACTAGTCTTTGTTTCATGTAATATATTTTTCTAAAATAAAAATGAATCTTTTACAACTCTTGTTATGCTTATATAAACACTAAGTTTTTATGTAATATATTTTTCAAATGATTTTCAATGGAGCACATCAGTCAATTGCTGGAGACCTATGTATACTAGATAGTGGTTCTACTCATACCATCCTTAAATTCAAGAAATATTTCTTGAAATTTAAAACCAACAAAAGCGACCATACAATGGGAAAGGCTACTTTTATACTACTAAATGGTATATATATTTCAACGGAAAATGCTTTATTTTCCCCCAAATCAAAAAGAAATCTATTGAGTTTTCTTGATATATACCGTAACGGATATTAAACACAAAGTGCAAGTACACAAAATGAGAAAATGCTGCACATTACTAATAAGAGCCGTGTACTAGAAAAACTAACACTACTTAATTGTGGATTACATTATACACATATAAATATGGTAGAATCACATATGGTACATAGTTAAAGAAATATATGATGTTTCTGATATGTTTAGCTTATGGTATGGGACAGTTTAGGTTATCTAGGATCAACAATGATGAGGAGGATAACCGAAAGCACACATGGACATCCATTGAGAGACCAAAATATCCTTCACTCATGTAAGATGATTCAGTGCACATGTTGTTCTTTAGGAAAACTGATTATAAGACATTCGACGGTTAACGTTGAAAAGGAGTTACCTATGTTTCTTGAAAGAATTCAAGGCGACGTAACCAATTCATCCACCATGTGAGTCATTTATATATTTTATGGTCTTAATAGATGCATCTAGTAAATGGTCTCATGTATGTATTCTGTCAACTCGTAATGTGGCATTTGCAAAATTTCTAGCTCAAATCATTAAATTAAGAGCACATTGAAAGTCCAAAGATGTGATACATATGAGTAAACTAGATGATACTTGTAAGAAATAAGAAGAACTATTCAAGAACACAAGTATGAACACTTTGCTTTAGCTTGAAGATAAGTTGATATTGCTGTGAACGTGAGTTATAAGCTGTAGAAATTACAAATGCAAAGGTTACCTTGCAAACTAGGTTTGCAAGGTATATAAAGAGAATGCCACATGGGCCTACAGCCTCATTGACTTACTTTACTAAACTAGCTATTATTACAAGTGTGGGCTAAGCCCAGTACTAGTCTAGATACAATATTTAATTAATACAAAAAGTACACAAGGCCTACAAATATAATTTGGACTAACATTCTCCCCCTTTTGTAGCCTTGTGCTTATCAGGGATGTATCATCTGCTTTTTTGACCTAGGAGTCTTTCCCAACTCCTGATGATCTTTCTTTCCTGAACCTTCTTTTCTAGCATATCAGCAACCCTGGTCATTTTCACCAATAATTCCTGTTCTTGCACATGTCGGTTTCTGAAGTAGGTTCTATGATACTTTGAGATGCATCGTTGGAGAGTACCGTCAGAATAGGCGTTAGGTTTTACGATACTTCGTAGTCCTCATCATATTCTTCAAAGATCACATACTTCTGGTATTTATCCAGTTTTGAGAAGTTTTGGTTAGGCTTCAAAACATTTATCTTAGCAAGATCAGCCTCAGCACCCAACTGTAGATTGTGAGTATGACTTAGAAGTATTTTCTTTCTCATGAAGTCCCTGATGACTACCAGACTCTTCTCTGTTCTTACCAGCTTTGCATGCCAGCTCATCCTCTAGATGTGTGATGTCTCCCAAGTTTAAATGCCTCAATTCAACCTCGTGAAATGTATACCTCTTCCCATTTGCTCTTGTAACATAGAAGTGAGCCATTGAGTAGTTGAGAAAGTTGCGCATGTACACCAGATCAATCTTGGCAATAGGAAACTTGGAGGCCACCTGTTCTTTCGGACTTGCATGGAAGGTGGCAGCAAATCTCACCGCTTTTTCGTGTTCTGTTGAGTTTAGCATATAAAGATCATCTACCTCCCTGACCTACTCTGAATAGATCTGGGGAATCCTTTCTTCAAGATACGGAGTCCTTAGCCACTGGGTCGGCTAGCGAGGTTGAGATTTTGCTAGTGCTTCTCTAGGCCTAATGTTTTGAATTGTTGGCCTTTCTGCTATAATTCTCTCATGAGTGGCCAATGGTTTGGGTCCTCCATGGTACGTTTCACGTATGGGCCACTCACTTTCTTGTTGATCTGGTTGTTGCGGTTGCTGCTTACTTATCAAATCGATTGGTGCAACGTTGAATTGCCCTTGCTGTGGAGGAAAGATGTCTAGCAGCTCCCGATTGATCGTTGTAAAGACCTTTCTGATGTTTATCAAGGGTTGCCCCTCCTCCTCCTCCTCTGCCTCTGATACTGGCCTTTTGCCTTTAGCCTTTTCGGTTGAGGTTTTAGGTAGGGAAGGTTCGGGTTCAGGAGTTTGTGTTTGGATTTGGGGAATTTGGATTTGTGGGATTTGGATTATTGGGGTTTCAGGTACCTTTGCCGCCTCTACCTCTACCTCTGCCCCTTGATTAGGTTCAAACTCAAAATTCATTGTTTGCTGTTGTTCACCACCTTTACCGCCACTGCCACTTTGCCCTTCCCGAGGCGTTGGTGCGGGAGCGGCTTCTATTCGTAGCACTGAACTTTGCGTGCCGATATACCTCTGACCAACCCTTTGCCTTTTCTCCCCCTCATGATGACCTGGATCCTCAGGATCATCATGCCTCCGTTTATGGGAGTCTGCTTGAGCCTTGTAGGAGGTCTCCACTACTTCTATCCTTTTTCCAATCCTAGATATGGCTGTGGTTAGGGAATTGAGTGCTTGTAGGATAGTTTCTTGGAAAGTATTTGAGCTAAAAGGTGGGGCTTGGGGTTGCTGAGATTGCAGTGCTGCCAGTATGTTTGATTGTTTGGTTGTGGGTTTGGCAACACTGTTAAGTTTGGCATGGAGCAGGTTCTTGAGTTCATCGATCGTGTAATCTCGCTCAACGACGGTGGGTGGTTTATTGTCTAGATGTTGGATTTGAGCTTTTAGTGTATTGATTTCAGATTGTAGGGCATCGATTTGGGTAGTAACATAGTCTTTCAGGGTCGATTCAAGGCGGGAGAACTTTGAGAAGTGGGTTTTGACTCAAATGGGTTTTTCACTAACAAGAACAGAGTAAGACTTATGGGTTTTGTTTCTCTGATACTAATCCAGCAAGGAGTTGGCTCTGATACCAATTGAAAATTCAAAGATGTGATGGAGATGAGTAAACTAGATGATACTTGTAAAAAATATGAAGAACTATTCAAGAACACAAGTATGAACGCTTTGCTTTAGCTTGAAGATAAGTTGATATTGCTGTGAACGTGAGTTACACGCTGTAGAAGTTACAAATGCAAAGGTTACCTTGCAAACTAGGTTTGCAAGGTATATAAAGAGAATGCCACATGTGCCTAAAGCCTCATGGGCTAATAACACTAGTCTAGCTATTATTACAAGAGTGGGCCTGGCCGCCCAATACTAGTCTAGTTATAATATTTAATTAATACAAAAGAACACAAGGTCTACAAACATAATTTGAACTAACACGATGTTAATTATGTCATCCCAGTTCCACTTGATCAAATTTTCTTCCCTTTTTTGTTTTTTTGTTATATGTTCAAAAAATCAATATTAAATATTAATTAGATGGTTTTTTAATCCATAATGTATATTGTGTTTTTTGAATAAATGTATTTACAAATTAGTAAAGTCATGTAGTTGTAATTTATTTAGTTGGTTATCATTACACAAGAAGAAAAAATTATCAAACATAATTATTTTTTAGAAAATGATAAAGGTTTGACTTTTTTACCTCAACGATATGATTTTCAACAATAAGCATTTGGTCATTGATGTTTTCCGGATCATGATCGATGGTCATCAGCACATTTTTTGTAGCAACGATCTCAATTTCCTGTTAACATTTAAAAAAATGGCATGTTAGTATATTGTAGTGTTCATAAATTTACAAAACAATAAGGTGATTCATTTACAGATTTACTCAAAGATTATTGTTTGTTGTTGCATTATACAATCATAAACATGTTTATTGTTTACTGTATATTGATTCATTTTTAGATTTACTACAAGATTATTGTTTTTTAAACCGTGTTCATCAAACGAATCACTACAATATTAGTATACTCATGTTTTAATGTTTCTTGTATAGATAGTTTTTTAAAACAAAGCACTGCGAAGTTAGTAAACTAATATTACTGTTTCTTGTATACATAGTTTTTAAAACAAAGCACTTTGAAATTAGTAAACTAATGTACAATTGTGAAATGTTTACATTATATTGAAGGGTAAGTTGATGAGATTATTACCTCATTTTGGTTGACTGGATCAACGTTAACTGGAGTTGCAGGGGTGTTCATTTCGCTTTTCATAATGAATACCGCAAAATATGGGTGAGTATTTCAGACTTTAAAGTTTCTGTATTGAACCATAAACTCTTTACGTATATATAGTGCAATTTCAGACTTTAAAGTTCCTGAGATTGTGCAATTGTATTTGACAAGTTACCATTTCCTTTTTTTGAACCATAATTTGTATTGACTGTTATCATTTTGTTTTTCTTGCAGTCAATCGATGGCTGTTTTGGAATGGTCATGCAAAATTTCACATTTTAAAGTTCGTGAGATTGTGCAATTGTATTTGACAGGTTATCATTTCCTTTTTGTGAACTATAATTTTTATTCCATGGATGGCTTTTGGAATGGTCATTAAAAAAGGAGATGATAGAATTAAAATAATGGAATGTTATGGATTCTTCTTATAATGTATACAGAAGGTTGTTCCAATATTGTTTTTTGCCCTTTCTCTAAATAGGAATTGATCTTATACTTTTTAGATTTTACATTGAAGAATTAATATTGTAAAAGGAAATGATGTAATTATAATTATAGTATGGATTGTTCAAATTGTTCACAGTCCATTCCATGGAGGTGGTTTCATTTCTTAATGCAAAAAGGAAACAATATAATTATAATTAAGGAATGGCATGGGTTGTTAGTCAATCGAGTGCTAGGTTGCTATTGTTCTTGTGGGTATTTTAGTATTTTCTATATTGCATATTAATGGCATGGATTGTTAGTCAATCGAGTGCTCGGCTGCTATTGTTCTTGTGGGTATTTTAGTATTTTCTATATTGCATATTAATGGCATGAATTGTTAGTCAATTGAGTGCAAGGCTGCTATTGTTCTTGTGGGTATTTTAGTATTTTCTATATTGCATACATTAGAGATAGGGGTATTTTAGTATTTTCAAAATACTTAGAAGTTAAGAGATTAAGCAAAATTGGCTAAATGCATTATAATGTAGTAGAGATGTATCTATATAAATGTGTATATATATATATAAATATATACTCGTAAATGTATGTATATATATATGTATGTATGTATATGTATATATATATACACACACACACATATGTGATAATATATAACTATATTGAATTACATTTTGGGCCTAAAGTGTGAACCACAAATGAATTAGATGTTTGAATCGTAAATGCGCCTAAGGCTTGAATCGTGAAATAAGTTAAAGGCCCGAAGCAAATTGGCTATGAGTGGTTAAGTCGCAAACCATAGGATTTTGCATTAAAGCGTGAAACAAGAGGATGTATGGGATATGGTTTAATTGTAGGTGATTGTTGGCGTTAATTGAGTTTCAAGTACTTGTTACGTGTTTGTAGTCAGAACTTAGACTACGAATCACGTGAGTTTCACTAACTCTTATCTTATGATATATTTGTATATATGATGTTTGAATATATATATGTGAAGTTTGTTCGCACGCGTATGTGTATGTGATAACTGTATACTTGTATATTCGATAACCGAGGGGGTTATCTAAAGCCTATGGCATTAAGGTCGAGTGGACCAACTTGATGGATGTCTTTAGACATCGTAGCCGAGGGGGCCTTATGTGCAGATACATGTTACTGTTTGAATCATGAGGTATGTGTGATGTGTTGCTCACTAAGCTTATAGCTTACCCGTTGTTAAATTATTTTTTTCAGGACCTTCGGGAAAAGACAAGGGCAAGGCACCAACTTGACAGGCTGCTCGAAGTTTAAATAAATTTTATATATTCTATTTCAAACACTTACGAAAATTGTTTTCGCTACTGAGATTAATATTTAATTATTTAGGTGAATGTAATAATAATTTTATTTACTCGAACGAACATTTATGAGGAAAAATAACGATTTTATTATTTATTTACTCGAATGAACATTTATTGTGAATTATATTATTTAAAAAAATTTGGGGCCTTACGATATGTTTGAAATTTGGTTAAACGTAAGGGCTTTCATCGTGGTATTTAAGATGGAAAATGATATCAATTTGGTTTCCGTTCTTTTCCCCCTAACAAATTATCAATAACTTCTATTGTTGAGTGTAAGGGATATATGTGGGTTCAATCCTTGCTAGGTGTAAACATTATACACGGTCAATAGGAGTATTGTAAATGATCATAGAAATAGTTAGACCGCGTATACTAGAATATAGCTCAACTTTGTGGAAATCTTACAAAGCGGAAAATTCTTTTCCTATTAGTTAAATATAGACAGAGAAAACGAGAAAGTATGATTTTGCTCATAGGCCACATAAGTTGTAATTGTTATTTTCTAAAATAAAATCATTTCTACTAAAATAAAGGTAAATATTATTCGTAAAAGATTATTTAAAAATATTAATATCAATATACATTTATAAGTGATATTTTATGTTCATTTGAGAACCATTTTTATTGCAAGTACTGCGAGAACCAATCTTTGCACTTGATTAAAATAAATCTAGGGTTTAGTATCTAAAAGTGTAATGAAGTTGTCACTTTTTGTTATTGTGTATACCCAACTTTCAAAACTACCATTTAGTGTACTGAAGTCTCAAAAACTACCATTTAGTATATGATAACTTGTGATAGCAGGTTAATGCTTATGTGGCACAAGTTAATGCTTATGTGTCAGTGACATGTCATTTTTCTTTTATCAAGATAATACAAAATAAATAAATGTTATTTTAATATTATTATGATTAACATCATCTGCATTT